>KN483117.1:0-15204 GCA_000787095.1 Periophthalmodon schlosseri | reverse complement strand
GTGTCATAAGTGGTTTTTGAAGGCTTAAAATCAGTTCTGGAACAAATAAATAATTACATTTGTTAATTGCAAACATATAAGAGAAAATGAGCAATGGTAACTGTTATATAAGCAGGGTGACTAACTATAGTATGTGTGCTATGTGTTCCACAATGCTTTGGCAGGCCTATGTCACTCAACACTAATAGTTAATAATACAAATAAAAAATAACATAGGTATTGTTTAGCTGTTCTCACCAGTCTCTGCTTTCATATTTTTGACATCTTCTTGGCTCAACTTTTCAGCTGTTTCAACTAAGCATGTAAGGTTGTTTAACATCTCTGGCTCTGTGAAGAATGTCATCAAGACCTCAACCAATTTTTGAAGCCTTTGTGAAAAAAAAAGTGTGATAAAAGTTAGTCATTTTTATAAGAATAAAGATCATCCAATATTTCTCCAGTAAATATGCACATACTTCATCCAGGTTTCATTGTTTGCTCGATTTGTCATCAACTCTTCCAGGACCTTTGGCAGATCAGCAAAGCCCTGTACCGACGATGCATTTGGTGGCACACAGGACTCTCCCACAATGAGCGGACAAAATGCATGCAAAACTTTTACAAGCTGAACAAACAGATTAAAAAAAAAAGATTGTGACCAAAGTCAATGTCTGCAGAAATGAACCATGAAATGCAAACCACTTGACAGACATGACTGATAAATGATGACTCTATTGTTAGGTTTTTTTTTACAAAGACAGTAGCTCTCTATACTGCACTGTCTTTATCTGTCTTCTCAAAAATGTAGTATAATCAGCATACCTATAAGCACACCTAATTCTCAGAATCACTTTTGACCAATATGGGTTTTGTCATAGCCGTTGCCGATGCGGTTTGATTAGAATACGGAGAAACCAATGGCCAATAAGCTTGCCCGATCTTTTTGGACAGTTAAATATGGCAGATTTTGATTATTTTCTCCAATTTATATGATTTGAAAGGACAACAAACTTTTTCAGAACCTTGTTTTGCTACAAACTGGATAAGAGATGTGTCTAAACACATTTTGTGTTCAAATAAAGTGTTATCCATATTCTATAGGCAGCTGGTTGGCCCAAATAAAATATGGGCCAGATATAGCAGTTGGCGATCTATCTAATTTGAATTAAAAATGAACCTTGGTTGTCTTGCATATCAAATTCAGCATCAGTTTTCTGCTAGATTCTCTCTCCCCTGACACAACCCTCACCATGTATCCATACTGCACAAAGTTTTCTTGCTGCTATGGTTACATTATTCTTTATATTTTTACCTCAGCAAATATGTAAGTTATTCTTTCTTCTGATGAACCTTGGGGCATGAGGCTTTGTGTTGTGTTGCCTGAAAAAATGCAAATTACAATACATTTTAATAGTCAAAACACTATTAAAATGTAGGCCCTATTTAACAGTAAACTGACATTTTTGGCAATGAGCCTTACCTAGAGCTGAATAGAGGATGGATTTGGTGACATTGATAATAGTAGAAACATATAACTCCGCTGTGCTGTTGGGTGGTAGGAGGCTTTTAAGAGTTTCCATCTCATTTAAAATTCTACAAAACACAAAATACATTTTCAAAAAGTTGCAGTATATAAATTCACTAAAATAGTATATTAAATGCCTCTACAACTTACAATTGATTCCAGCCACCTGGCCCGTACACTGTTGCGACGGACTGAAAATATGTACCAATGATTTTTAATGCACCAAGCAGAAACTGGGCAACTTCTGGTGGCATGACCTGCTTAAAAATGACTTCCAGTTTTTGTATTGTGTCAAGAGTTTTATTGAGGGCCAGCGCATAGCTTGCATTGGGATGAACAGCCAACCACACAGTGTTCTTCACCACCTCCAGGACATTTTGCTGAACACTAACAGGAACAGAACCAGTTTGTTGGCTCACCAGTTGCATTACACTTTTTATTACTTCCAATATGGCCGCTAAGAACTGGTCGCTCTTTAATCCATTCGGCTGCTCTGCCAACATGATGGCCTTGTTCAGAGCCTGGGTGATATTGCTGAATAGATTCATGTAGTTCTGGTCCACATTGAAAAAGTGAAGAGTGGATTGGAGTAGGTGGTGGATGTCATTCACAGTTACAGATGTATTATTTAGATCTCCCCATGCACCAAAGTTAGCCTGAGCCATCCATTGCTTTAGCAGTTTTATGTAGCTGTTAATTTGTAGCACGGTGGCATTAACACACGTCATGTTGACTGGAGGGGCATAGCCAAAAATAGAGGCTGGGATGTTTTGAGCTTCAAAGTTAGCCACTACAAATTTGATCACATGTTCTAAGATCTCTATTGTTATTTTGCCAATTTTACTGGCTCCATCTGCATCTATTGGATACTGGAGGCTCCTGGTGAGGTTTGAAATCTGTTGGCCAATAAACTGGTTCAAATCCATCTGAGCCAATGCCAAAGCTACCTGCATTTGTGTAATACGGAAGACAGGGTAGAAGAGATGGGAGACGGAGCTGCTGCTGGTCACATTTTCAAGTCTTTTCAAATACCAGAGGATCATTTTCAGCTGGGCACTTCCTGCATTAAACTCATTCATTGGGATGTTGAGGTATTTAAGAGGTTCAGGGTTTGCGGCTAATTTTATAAGGCTTTCCAAGACTTTAAGCTCATATAGGATCTCGGGGCTGCTTAAGTTGTTTTGTTGGAGAGTCATCTTGACATTGGCCAGAACTGCGTTCAGTGCGTCTGTGACAGCTTTTTGTGGATTGCTGGTGAAATTGGTATTTATTATCTCCGTTACAGTTTTGTTGACAATTGCTGGGATCAGTGACAGGATGGATGTCTCATTTTTAAGAGCAGGGAGATGCATAAGAAAACTATTGATGGAGTTTACCATCTCAACAGCACAATGAGCAATTAACTCTGGAGATGTTTCTTGTTCAAAACATTTCTGAGCATTGAGAAGTTTGTTAAGTTTTTGTATCAGGTCGTTAACATTTTCAGTTCCCAACAGCATCGCAAACTTATTTAGTTCTTCAATGTTGAGATTCGTCTGCTTCAAAGCTTCCTGGACATCTCTGAATGTGATGTTTTGATGATTTAATAGTATTGAGATAAATTTAAGGGTCTCTTGAGCAGTTCTCACATAGGCCGCCTCATCTGGTTTCAGAAGAAGTGAAAAGAAAGCAGAGGCTGCTGACATGTATTGTTTGTTTCCCATGTGCATTTTGGTTTCCGCGATGTTAATACTAGCGTTACCATTGGTGTTGAGTGTCATGTCTAAAATCTGGTCCAAAAAGTCTAACATTTCAGAGATCCCAGCCAAACAGTCTTCATCTGATTCACATTGAGAGAGCTGGCTTTGAAAAGTGACAAATTCATTCAGGAACTCTGCAGCTTGTGAGCGGATTCGGGCTGGCAGAGATTGAATGTATTTCTGTATAATTATGTGCTGTGCAGCCACTGGTCCCACACGAGTGAGGTTCATGATTCCCTCTGGAGTCAGAAGATTGAAAATGTCTGATAGAAGCTGCAGTTGGGTGACTTGGACTGGACTGACTTGACCATTGGGTAACTTGATCTGCTCTATCATTTCCATACGAAACAGGGACACTAAAAATTGTTGAAGCTGGCGGACATACCCTAAGATAACATGAGTTGGGTCACCGCTTGGAGAATCCATGATTGTCTGCAGCAGCTCAACAGCACTCAGTATTGCCTCAACAACGCCTGATGACATCTTATTTGTGAATGGTTTTAGGGCTTCCTTGACCATGGCTACATACTCTGGACTGAAGTGGTTGAAGTAGGTTAGCAGAGTGTGACTCATGCCAAGGTACACAGACATGGAAAGATTGCCCTCCAAAGAGAGAAATTGCATAATATATTTCTCCAGTTCAGCCATCGTAGGGTCAGATTCATTAAACTTGAAAATGCCCTGGTTGGATCTGCCCAGCTGGGATACAACTTCAAGCACTTGTGAGATATTGACTGTGTCGTTGCTTAAGATGAGAGGCAGTAATGGTTTTAGCCCTGTGGACTCCAGTAACTTTTGATACAGAGGGACCATGACTTGAGGGTTGGTGAAGCTTTTGTCAGGAAGTTTTGTGAGTGTAAATACAAAATTATTCAATTCCTTTAACATATTACTCAAGAAAGAAGAAAGCATGTCTCCTCCTTCAATGGCTTTATGTAAGTACGAGGCCGCTTGATATTCATAGAAACCGCTGTAGACGTGTTGTAGCAGTTGCACACTTCCTTTGAGACAACTAGAGAAACAAAAATTTTACCGGTAGTTATATTTGACATTGTTCATCAACAATGTATTGATATTGATAATAAACACATTAGCCCTAATATTATGACCACCTTCTCATTATTATGGCTTCCTTGTATTTTTTTTAACCACTTTAGATACATTGCCCAAATTTGAAACTACAAGAGGACGAAGTGTCCATTTCTAACAAGGTCCTAGCTCTCACAAACCCCATGTATTATTTTCTTCCCAGGTACATTTTGGTTGCCGCGATGTTGATACTAGTGTTACCATAGCGTTGAGTGTCATGTCAAGAGTTAAAATACTATATTATTAGATGCAGTGCAGACAGTGTACAGCGCTCTGATTTGGTCACAAAGTGCTGCTTTTACTATATACTCTTTGGGGGGGAAACACAAAATTTCAACATGAACATGAATAGAGTTGAGAGTGCCAGCTTTTTGATTAATTGGGAACATATAACAAGTTTTTCAGACTGGTCAAAACTACTCAATGTATTTATTGCTATTGTCAGAGGTCATAATGTTGTGGCTGACAAGTGTAAATTATGCAGTGTAATATTGTAATAAAATTGACATAAATGAATTACCTGATGAGGAGCTCCTCAGTTGATGACATAAGTGCCTGTGAAAGTGCATTGACAAACTGCTGCCAAGAGAAATTACCTTTACATTCAATGCCAAATGTTTCCATATTCATTGAACCTGCAAAATATAACAAAAGATTTTTGGAAATACAGTAGACTATATTGAAGTTGAGGGTTGGGATTCTCTGGGGACACTACTGGTGGAGCTCTGATTTACTTTAGAAATGAATTCCTGCTTTAATCTAGCTACATTATACTTCTGTTATACTTCTGCTATGTTTTTGTCCTTTAGTCATTTTTGCTTGTCACTTCTAAATGATCTTGTTTGCTTTTCTAACTCTGTTTTGCTAGGTAGAGAGGAAATGGTGAGATTAACCTGAGCTAGACTTTGAATTGAAATTCTAGATATTAATCATGTAAGTGGAATGTGCTTAACCAGTTTTAATTTATAGGCACTCACAGTTGGGTAGAGTTGTGACTCCGGCTCTATAGTCCAGAATCCAGTTTGCTATGAAAAAGTAGCTCTTTGCCTGAGGCCACAGATCACTTTGTTCAAATTTCTGTCCCAGGTTCAGAATGAAAAATGACACACTGTAGGTAGAGAATAAACATAATTAATCAGTGTTCAGTAATAACTATGTCCATAAGAAAAATATTCTTTACACAATCTCACAGGTGTTAAATGGACACTACAGTACACTGGAATGAGACCATGCAAGTATAGATCAACACTTTGTCAAAACCTTTGTTGTAAAGATGTAGTCAGGTGATTAGCAATGCTGTTTGTAGGTATCCAGTCCTTCCAGTAAGCTCCACCCCATTCCTCTGAGAGTTGCTCCAAAAATGTTCCAAATTCTAGACTTTCATTGTACAGATTGTGCCACTCAGAGAGGATCATGGGAAGCGTGACGTTATAACTTGCGTCGCCAAGAAAAACGTTGTAAAGGGCCAGGGCCTGTGAGAAAACAAGACTAAATTAACTTCTTATATGTATGTGCTTCAAATTACTGAAATAAAATAGAACCTAATAAATAGGACCTAATAAAAATACAAAATCTATACATAATTTTCAAATTGAATAAGAATGAGAAACAAACTATAATCAAATGTTAGAGGGCCTGTACCAGATTTTTCCATGTATTTGAGCAACATTAGTCTTGCCCCAGTACAGATATATATTGTATAAGCAGCTCTCGAAGTCAAAATAAATCTGCCATGCACTGTCTGCATTTAATTATAAAAGTGTCATATTGAGGGGAATAATAAGGACACTTGGAATGCATAAGGTAAATGAGGAATAACTTTGGACCACGGCAAATTGTTTAAAATGAACAGATTTTAATGTTTTAAGAAAAATCTGCTACAGCGCCTTTAAACTTACACTTTCTTTCAAAGGCATCCAGTCTGACAGCAGTGTCTGTTCAATGACGGATGTGTTTCCACAGAACAATGATTGCCACACCTCAGGTTTTACCGTGTTAATGGAGAAAACCCACTCAAATTCTTCAAGAATGCTGTCACATGTTAAAGGCTCACCAGCAAGGATCTGGTAGACGATAAGGATAAAATATAAATAAATCATAAATAATAATATTGGCATATTTTCTTCCACAATACAAATCATTGGCATCCATCTTATCTACCATAAATACCTATACTTAAATGCAATAGTATAAATATTGTTTTTACCTTCACTATGATTTCAAAGACACTGTTGAAGGCTTGGTTCATCCAGAGGGTGGTTTGAGACTGGTTGGTTGACAGTGTTTGAAGAATAATCTTGAATGTTGTCACATCTTTCACAAACTTTTCCATAATTTCTGTAAATGAGTAAAACCTATATCATTAACTTAAAAAAAGTGAAATGAATTTAAATGTTTTGCTACACTGTCTAACATTACCAAAAAGATTTCTACTGGCTTTAATGGCTTAACTTCCTTTTTGTTGTCTAGCTTCTCTGTGTATCAGTTACCTGTAAACTAAAAAGTCCTACTTTATAAGATGTCCTTTCTTTCATCCATCCCAAGAGAAAGGGTGTGAACTTGGGTGTCTTATCATTCTGTCTTCAGGTTACACAATAGTGACCAGTGAATGTACAAAATACATTGTGCCTCGGTATAACACTGGTTTACTCTACTAAGTATGTAAAGTTGATGTTTAAGTATGTGAAAAAAAGAACTGAAGCTGTGCCTAACTTAAAGGGCCCATATTACAATATTTTCTGATCTATGTTATAATGTTGTTTCTTTATCAAAAATATACCTAGAGTTTTGTGTTTCATTCACATGTGTTTAACAGAAATCCTGCATATTTAGGCTGAGTTCTTCTCTCAGACATAAAACACTTCACTCCACTTTGTGATGTGGTAATACAGGAGGTGCTCCACTGTGTTTTTAAACTGCATACACCTTCATTAAATCATTTGGATGATTTCAGCCCTGGAATTGCCCATCTCTACTGAACAAAAGGTCAAAAGAAACTGTTAACTTGAAAACTACCGCTTCATGACATCACTACAGAACAGAGCATGTTGTGCTTTGGAGATGCAGACAGACATGTAAGTATTAGTTAGTATTACTCAAACATGTGAACGAAACAAAACACAACTCCAGATATGTTTCTTGAGGATGTACGTTGAAAATACTTTCTTGTTATGTTCTGGCACTGTGGTTGCCTAAGGGTGGTTTATTATTATGGTCATTGTTTCCTCTTACAGTTAGTAGAATAGGTGCAGTGCCTTAGCAGAGGTCCATCTCTCTTTTTTATTTTGATGCTTTAGAAGACATTTGCACATGATCATATGACAAATAAGATGTTATATTAAAACAACCTACCTTCAACAGTCTCTACAGCTTGTGTGCCTGTACTCATTGACTGATACCCAGCTCGGAGAATGTGTTGGAGAATGGTGTTGGCCTCAGGAGAAAGCTGCAGAATTTCCATCACAACTTTGCCAACTGCCAAAAACCTAAAACAATAACAAAAACTTGTATTACCCAAAGTTTGAAAACCCTAAAAATGTTACTTTACACACCACTGCCTATCATAAGAATGGAGAATATGAAAATGCAATGCTTACAGTTCCTCCTCAATGTTTTGTGGTTGTTCTTCAAAGCTGCGAGTTGTCCTTGACTTCTCAGAACCTCCAAAATCTACCCCCAGGCTGTGGAGCAGCCCTTTGACAAAAGCGAAATCATGTGGAAACACATCCTTACTCCATGTCAAAAGAATCTGTGATTAAAAAAACAAAGTCAGCAAATTTTTACTTACATTTCAGAATCAGAGGAATTGTATAATGTATAAAATTGCAGTGGTAATAATACATATGAAACAATAGATTTCAAGAGTAAACCATTTCTAGCAGTGTGACAATTTATTTAATCTATACCGCTTTGTAGGGATGGCACAATATCGGATAATTATCATGATTCTACAGTGAATCACAATGTTTGACACCATGTTTAAACAATAACATCATCTTAAACTGTCTGATGCAATACCTCTCCTATATGTGACACAAACAGCCAGATAAAAAGCATTTCATATGCTTACTGTTATGGAGATAGACTTCATTAATTTTGCTTCTAAAACTGCCATACATTATTATCTGGTCTTGGTATATGAACACATCATACAGTAAACACTCTTTGAAGTATCAAGATAAAATGGTTTGACTAACATTGCACTGACTAGTCAGTGCCATATCTGATTAATACGTATCTACTAGTTTGTGTGTGGAGGGAGTGTACACATATTCCTGGCAGCGCTAAATCTCTGTAGGGGAATTGACTCATTAAAACATGAACAACACAGTGGTAGGCTAATTGGATCTCCTTTGGATTTCAGTTCCCTGGACACTGCCTGGGAGTCACCATGGCACTGTTGCTAAGGCTTTCTTTGCCATTACAATAATTACAATAATTGGTGGGCTCTAAATCACATATTACACAGTCAACTGCGAAGGTAAATAAACCAGAAGTAAAATATATACAGTTGAAATTAACAACAGGGAAGCTATTATTACCTGTTGATCCAACTTTTTAGGGTCAACCCAGTCCAGAAACATGTCCAGAGTTCCAGTTGCACACACGGCTATCAACATCGGATTTGAACTGTTTTTGCACACCAAGTCACGGACTACTTCTCTGTGAAAAGCCAAGCCAATTGCCTGGGGAAGGGGGGAAATACACTTGAATTTAGATTTTTAATGAATCTCAAAACTTATTTTGTGCCAAATACATGTTATACTTTAGTTATCCAGGAACACAATACACATATTTCAGTCTCATGAGCATTATTGTCAGGCTTATATACCACAAATTAAGTTAATACAAAAGTTGAACATACCAGATCCAGTGATAATTCTACGTTGGCCACCATCTGCCAGAGCGTCTCATTGTTAACCACCACATCTCCAAAACGAATATAAACAGCTGGTCAAATGTAGAGACAATCATTATATCTTACACCATCTTAATCAAACATGTTTTAAATAATCATTTTACTGAGATTTTGTTATTGCATTTCTCACTTTTTCCAGGCCAGTTTTGCATGTAGCGAGTCATACTGATGCCTGCAACAAGGAATGGATGAATTGACGACAAGTTGGCTTTGACTTCTGGGAAATTGTGTTCTGTGATATTTAAAACCCTGAAAAAAAACACCGTATTAAAGACCATACAGTACTAGTAAATACAATAAATTATTTGTTATGCATACAGTTGTAAACTTTTGAACAGTTTCTCCAGGTTGCTGAGCAGTTGATCAGGTGATTCGGGGTTGAATATTTGTGGAAGAGTGAGTAAATTTTCCCACAATGAACGCTCCTTTTGCAGCTGGTCAAAAAACATCACAGCTTTCTCCACAAACTTGGCGAGTTCTTTTGGTTGGGATGTCATTAGTTCAACCAATACCTGAGAAGATTTTTTAAAATTTACAAATTTTAACTTACGCATATGACAATTTAATTTAATTTTACAAAAACATAATTAACATAACTATGTTTAATATTTTATTTTATAAAAATCTTGCCTATAGTTTTTTTCTAGTTTTTAGATTTTGGTGAATTTTATCATTTTACTTCCTGGTTGGACACAGATAGCAGATGACGTACGTAGAGGTAATTCCATAGCTGTTATCTACCAACCATAATACTAAACATGTCTAAATTGCACAGTAGTTATGTTCGACAAACAAAAATAAATGACATCTTCATTAAAGTTTAAACATTAAGGTTTAAACATTGTCTATGCATTTTGAATGGAATTTTTGGTGTTTATGAAGATAGAGGTATTCCGTTTCAGAACTCACTGCTACTTCCTGTAGTTTTGTTAAGGTTCTTTGCCATTTAACTAAAGTAAAACCATGATAAATATTTACCACAAGCACTATTCCACCAACCGAAGTGGTGGAAGTGTAAACCTGTCATACGCACTATATTTGAGATCAGGCTCTCATAGCGTGGCATGTCTCACAGTTGACAAAAACAGCGTCCTGTTTTGTATACAAGGACCAATGCAGGTAGACTTACTTTGTTGAGTGTGTTAATGGCCACTTCAAATACAGTGTTATTGGAGCTACAGAAGGCGATGAGGGCCTTAGCAGTGTGGTCTGGTGAGGATGTGTTGACCAGAGGAAGAGCAATCGTACAGATAACAGACTTCAGCTTGGCAGCGGATTCTGTCAGGTTCACCACTGGCTGTGGAAAAGATTTCATTTAGGGAGAAATTGATTCATAATGAATCAAAAAAAAAAAAAAAAAAACAATTTTCAAGCAACTATACAACTACTGCATCCATTTGTAAATCTAAAAAAATAGAAAAATAGCATAGCATAGAAAATAGATATAATTGAATTACTCATAACACATAACAAAATATACTTGCTCTAACTTTGACTGAATGCTCACCTGATCTTTTGTAATGGTTTCACTGACAGGGTCTAGTGACCGTCGTGAAGAGGAACCTATAACAGAAGAGGCACACCTCATAAAACAGTTACCAGAAAATGGAAATGAAGTGTGAAATAAATAAGCAGTGCACATACCAAAGATGTTGTACAATGAGTTTAACAACAACGTTGGGTCCTGAGTTGTGTTTTCTAAATTGGCAAATTGCATTAATCTTTGGCCTTTGAGAAGTCTGGCCAATGGAGTTTCCTCTGATTGTTGAGTTGATCTGAAACACAGAAAAAAGTTATCAAGGAACTGGATGACATTACACTGTGCATAATGAATCATTGTCTCAGGTGAAGCTGGATTGAAGACTTAAGTTCTCATGTTTTTTCTGTATTAATAACATGATTACTATGTGATTACTCTGCACTACCTTTTATTCCGCTGAGGTTGTTTTAAGTAAGCCAATCGTGACGTGTTGTGGCAGTCGCTGTCGCTGTTGCACATTAGGGTTTCCAGGAAAGGGAAGAACCCGGTGCTGGGCAGGTTTCGGGGCCCCACATAACCTACAGAGAGATTACACAAGATTCAATGAGAGGTCAAACAGTGTGTCTGCATTTAGAACAATACAACAATTTTATAAACATACTTATTTTGCCTGTATATGCAGTATATACTTGAGAAAATGTTTATAATTTGTGAAACAGAAATACATAAGTTGCATTTTTCCAGAAACAAGCTTAAATCATTGGGCACTACATCCATCTACAGCAAGGCGAATGAATTCAGCTATAGTCCTACATGTGAAATGAGTACACGTTTTCTGCCTGTCCCAAGCCTGGATAAATGGAGAGGGCTGAGTCTAGAAGGGTACTGGGTGAGAAATCTACAATGAAGTGAGCTGCTATCTTGGCAAATCGGAAAACTTAAATTAAAGTTTAATTTAGGAGACCAATCAAACTAAAAGCAGCTACATTCATATTATTCTAAATGTAAAATTAAGAAAACAGTAGTACTAATCAGCTGCTGTAAAAAATCCCTCTGTATAAGGGGTGGGGTCAATAACCTCTGTGTTTCAAACGTTGACAAAAGCCACAATGGAAAGGACAGGACTTAGCCACAATAACTATCGGTGTGTCTTCATCTACAGAAGTGTCTGTAATCATACAGACTGGGGATATTATGTTACTTTTAAATCCGGAAATGTTCAGAGAATGGGTGGCCCAAAAAGACAGAACAAACACAATAAAATTTAAGAAAGAAAAGGTCACCTCAGACTTCTCCCACAGCCCAAATGACTACAAATAAAGATACTTAACTTATTCAAATAAACCTCTGGCTTTTACAGTTAGAAACCTTTGCGAGACACAACAAGGTTTAATCTAAATGATACACGAGAGGTGTTTTGACTCTCCCTTTGACAACATTTAACAGGAGTAGGTTGTGGCGATGTGGACATTAGTAACACAAAAATAACCTGTTGCCTATTTAGGCAAAGACGTAAGGGCTATTTGAGTTCAACTTCATTGGTTTTCTGATTGTGAAATTGGAATGTTCTTGAATGTGTGTGTCTCTCTATTCTTTAAGATTGAGAACAAAAGCCTATGTGTGCTTAATGTCAATATTATACCAATGTGAAAAGACTGTTGTTGCAGTGTGTGTGGGTAAGGTGAGGCTGCTGACCATTATATGAAGTTTTATATGTATGGAATGCCTCCTATCATTTTTTAATGGTTATTATCTAACACAGCAGTTTTGTCAATACTTTTATAAGAAACAAGAATAGTAGCTTGATACATACATGTTTCTCTCAGAACTGGTGGAAACTGGTAGCGAGTGACAGCAATGATAATGAAGATGATAATAGGCCACAAAATCAGAGTAACAGACCAGACCTGTACAGAAAGAATGTAAAGTTATAGATCTGTGATTTAGCAAACAATGACATGCAAAAACAATAACATTATTCATATTTCCTGGTTTTATTTTTGACATGTGGTCTTTATTCCCCAAAGTATTTTTTTTTTATATTTATTGTATGGCTTTGTTCCCCTTTGGTGTCCTGTTGGTGACCTCTATAGACAATTACAACTTTAATCAACAATTCTAAGCAAATTTAATTTTGTTAGACATGAATAAAATCTATGATGATCTCTCTTCCATATCTTCAGACAAAAGCTAGACACAGCTTTTTCTATATGTTATATTTAACCATAGGCTTGTTACAATAACAAATTTTGGAGTGCGATACATTACTTATGTGAGACAGGCCTCTACTTTGGCAATGTTTAAATCCAGGCTCAAAACGGTTCTGTTTAGCTGTACATATGACTAATAAGATTTTTATTCTGCACTCTTCTCTTTTAATGTTAAATTTTATGATGATTATTTATGTTTGGATTTGTTTGTATTGTGATTTTAATGTCTTTCTTATTCTGTTAAGCACTTTGAATTACTTTGTGTGCGAACTGGGCTATACAAATAAACTTGCCTTGCCTTAATTAAATATAGACGATAAATGGTAATATTGCAATTAATTTATGCCACTGACACAATAACCCAAGAGCAGATTTAAACCACAAAAATATTCTAAATGTACATTTATAAAAAATCATGAGCTGCAATAAATAAACAGCAGAATGAATTCAGTTCAATCCAATTTTATTTATATAAGTTCTTAGGAATGAAACTCTTGAGACTTAGTTTGCGTCTGTAATGAGTCATTGAAGTTATGAATTCAAAGTTTTACGGCTTAAATCTTATTGTATAGCCAAAAAAAAAAAAAAAAAAAATATTTCCCAGTGTAAAGAAAAAGTACAAACGACAAATACTGACCCCAAAAAATATTGTTCCAGCTTTCAAAAAGTCGATATAGTAATAATTAATTATCATGACAGGCCAATTTAACCAGCTACACATAGAGTCTACAAATCGAATTATTCACTGTTAGACAATAGTTTATTAGACATAGTCATACACGATTGTCACTTACTGGTCTTCTGATGATGCCCAGTCCATTCTTCCAGAGAAGAAGTTGAAGTTGACGGAAGAAAGCCATCAGCAATGAAGGCTGCAATGATGAGAAAAAAATAAAACAGACAGGCCTAATAATCTTCTTTATAATAACATATAGCACGGAAGAAGGGGGAGGAGGGGGGAGGACGGGAGGGAGAGGGGGGTTGCCTTTAGTAAAATGAACTAAAAACAAAGATTGTAATATGATCAAATTATTAGAATTTCTTAAACAAAAACTGCCTAAAAGTGAAATAGCACAAGAGGAAAACTTACCTCGAGTAACTTGTTTTTAATTGATCTGATAAAATACAAGCGCGTAGCCTTGTTAGAAAAGACATGGCGCCAGGGGGTCCCTAGCTAGATGCGCTTCCCATTAAGTCGCAATAAAAACAAGTCCAAAGTCCAAAAAAATAAGGAAATTCGGAAATAGGACGTGTTTTCGGAGTGTTGAACTAGTGTTACCTCCGCGCTAAGAGACTGCGCTTCCACCTGTGTGAGAGAGGACAAATCTGAGCGAGAAAAGGGCGTGTACCCAGCGCAACTTGTGTCTGCTCAAAACAAAAGGGAAGCGCTCCACTTGACTATAGGCCTACAAGGTGACTTCAGAAAGGAGAAAACTTTAAGAAATGAAATTAAATCAGGTAGTTTTGCGTTTAATTAAGTGGTGAAGTTTATTCTTGTGTCAACGCTACCACAGCGCGTAGTTAGTAAGCAGGGCCGGCCCTAGCCTTTAGGGGGCCCTAAGATGAATTTGCCATTGGGGCCCTCGCCACTTCAGTGCCCCGTATTCATATTTGACTAAATTAAGACATCATCATAACCAGCTGTAAGAAGACTGAACATTCTAGAGGCTCACAACAGCAATAGCATAAGTTGCATAAGAGAAACAGCCTGAACATAACATCAGATTATAATCATCAGATAAATTGGAAGGATTGAACATTAAATAAGAGAGGATTTTAGGATCACATTATTTTTATGTTTATTGTCAGGCTTTGAATGCAGTGTGGAGTTAGAGACATAAATTTGCATACAGAATTAGCAGAGATTTCACGTAAATGCGCATATTAATGACTAGGGATACACAGGTACTGATACCAGTATCGGGTGCCAGTACTCGCACTCGTCAATGGGCTGCCGATACCACTGTAGCTGTGCTGCCTCTTGTTTGACGCTCACAGCTGATCTCGCGAAAGAGCAGTGAGCTCTGAGCTGAGCACCGCGCAGAGGTGACCATAAAGGCGCACATGTGCAGAGGTGACCGTAAAGATGCGCATTAATTGTTCTGCACGTTTACGATAGTAGCATGCTAACGTTGCTAAGTGGCGCTTGAGATTATTTGCTTGTGCATGCAATGTAACTTATTGTAATTGAGAAACAAATTTAGCGACTTTAGCGGATTCAGCTTTTAAAAAGAGGTACAGCGTGTTCCATATTGGTCAAAGTG
>KN483114.1:67494-87047 GCA_000787095.1 Periophthalmodon schlosseri | reverse complement strand
GGGGAGAAGAGGAGGAGGATAGAGAGAGATGAAAGAATCAGAGAGAGGGGGGCACAGGGAGGGAAGGATGGGGAGAGGAGAATATAGAGAAAAGAGAATGAGAGAGAGGGGGTATATGGAGGGAAGGAGTGGGGAAGAAAGAATAGAGAGAGAAAGAAAAGAGTGAAGGAGGGAGAGGGGGAAAGAAGATAACGAGAGGGAGGGAGGGAGGGAGGGAAAGAAGGGTGAGACAGAAAGAAAGCGAGATTGAGGGAGTACAAGGGGAAGAAGAAGGAGAGTAGAGACAGAGAAAGAGAGGGAGGAAGGAATGGGGAGAGGAGGAGGATAGCGAGAGAGAGAGAGAGGGCATAGGGAGGGAAGGGGTGAGGAAGAAAGGGACTGAGAGAGAAAGAAGAGAACAAAGGAGGGAGGGAAAGAAGAGTGAGAGAGAAAAAGAGAGAAGGAAAGACGGAGGTATGGGGAGAGGGAGGGGGAAGGAGAAGGAAGGTAGAGAGAGAGGGAGGGAGGGAGGGATGGGGAGAGGGGGAAAGAGAAGGGGGGTAGAGAGGGAGAGAGAAAGAGAGGGAGAGAGGAAGGAGTTAAAGAGATGAGAAAGAGGGACATAGAGGGAGGGAGAGAGAGAAGAGTGAGAGAGAAAGAGAGAGAGATGGAGGGAGTACCAGGGGGAGAAGAAGGAGGGCTGAGAGAGAGAAAGAGAGGGAGGAAGGGAGAGGGAGGAAGGGGTAAAGAGAAGAGAGAGTGACAGAGAGGGAGGGGAAAGAGAGGGAGAGAGGAGACAGAGAGGGGGCAGAGGAAGAAAGAGGAGAGCGGGAGGGGTTGAACAGTGGATGAAGAGAGAGAGATAAGGGAGAGATAGAAATAGTAGATAAAAAGGAGCGAAAGATGATTTTGAGTAAGAGAGAGAGACAGAGACGGAGGAGGAGGGAAAAAGTCGGAGAGAGAGATAAGGAGAGAAAAAGAAGGAGAGGAGAAAGAGACTCAGGGAGAAAGAGAGAGGAAAGGGAGAAAAGGGGTGCAGAGAAGAAAAGATGGAACGATTCTAAATGACTGAAGTAGTGTATTGTTAATGGGCAGATGTGATTTTGTGATTTTGTTACCGAACAGCGTCTTCGTTTTGGATATTTCGTGTTAAAATGCTGTAATAGACTATAATAGACTGGCTCCATGGTCCCGTCTGAGGACAGCAGCACAGTCTGAACAGCTCACATTAGCATTAGCATTAGCATCATTAGCAGTCTGCTGTTGGACTCTTTGCCTGTGGGTGAAACAGCTGAGGCTTCCTGCAGAGGTCAAGATGACACGTGTGACTATAGTAGGAATACAGTAGCCATAATTAGGTCTGTCCAATGAGTTACTGACAATGTTCTTTTCAAAGGATTGTGGTTAAAAACATCTAAATATGAAATCACGTGAGTATGTTTTTGCAGACAGAACATTAAGAGAACAACAGTGATTATGAACGGACCGTCATGATCAAATGAGATGAAACATTTCTGGAAGGATGTGAATAAATGCAGTGTTATAAATGAGCCACTAGAGGGAGACAGTGCATTCCCTTTGCCATAAGAGCTGCATCACTTCACAGCTTTGTTAACGTCTGCAAGTGTGAAAGCAATTCAGCTTGGAGTGTCAGTCCTACACTATATGCGTGTCAGATTAAAACTATTTAAAGCGGGAATTTTGAACAGAATCCCTATTAAAACATAAACCGCAAATCTAATCGCAATTTGCACTGCTTGTCAGAAAAATCACAATTAGGCTAGATATTTTTCCAAATCGTTCAGCCCTGGAAAATGCAACACGGAATAACAACGCAAATGAATGCAATCATCCTTATTAAAGAGCTTTCAAAACACAGCAGAGGTGGTATAGAGTATCCAACAATTTAACTCGAGTAAAAGTATGGGAAATGGTCGCATTTTTATATAGCGCTTTTCCAACTTCAAGGCACTCAAAACACTTCACATCAAGGAACCACTCACCCATTCACACACACGTTCATACACCAGTGTACGCAGATACTGGGGGTGAAGTGGTTAAGTGTGTTCATACACCAGTGTACGCAGATACTGGGGGTGAAGTGGGTTAAGTGTCTTGCCCGAGGACACAATGACAGCATTGTTTATATATATATATATAGGACCTAACTGAGTAAATATACCTGAGTAAATGCAACTCAATAAATGTAAGTAAATGTGAGTAAATGTAACTGACTAAATATAAGAATGAGAAATAATAAATATAACTGAGTACTGTTCACCTCTGATACAGAATTTGCCAAAACAAAGCACCTCTCCACTGTCATTATTCCGTTGGCAGTAAAAGAGCTTTTTGGAGCTGTGTTTGGAGCTGTGTTTGAAGCGGCTCCATGTTGGACACGCCGGGGTCACTGGAGGACGCTCTGAAACACTGCAGTAGATGAAGCACATAATTCACGAGTCAAGTGTGTTCTGAAGGCTCTCTGCACACGCTCACACGGGCTCGGGTCAGGACGGCTCTCCAAACAGAACAGACTATAGGCCGGTGTGGGAGTGTGGAACGCCAACGGGTTTATAGCAAAAAAACAAAATGACTCTGTCCACGGGTTTTCAGAGCGACGACCAATTAGCACTGTTTCCTTAGTAATTGACAATTCAAAAAGGGAAGGCAAGTTCACAGCTCAACAGAACCGTTTTGAGTCTGGATTTAAACCAGTTATGTTGAAGTTTCTCTGGTGTAATTTTGACCCCATTTGTTTCTCTTGTAACTAAAATAACACATTTTTATAATTTTGGGCTCTATTTTTAGCCTGACTTCAGACTAACACACTGATACCACATTTACCTTACAGTTATATATTTAGAGCCAACAGGTCTTGATTATGTGAAAAAAGTGCATTTTCTGACATTATACGGCCCAGTGAAATTAGGTGCTGGTTTTGAAAAATGTGAGATTTTTGAATGAGAGCAAAAAGTGTCATTGAAGTTCCAATGAGCCCAGCCATTTTCCCATTCACTTCAATGAGTTGGAGTGAATCCTTCTTACATTTGTGTGTTTGGCCTTTCATACCAACTTCATCCAAACTCCAGACTGACAACTTTTATAAAATATACATCTCATAGGACCTAATTTCCTTCAGTACTTACTTGATTTTAGTTTAGTTTTTTCATAGTTTTAAGGCCCCAAAACCACTGCAAAAACGTTTAAATATAGCCAGATGGTGTTTATACCTCACAATTGCAAAAGAAAAATGTAAAATTTGTCAACTGGGCAAAACGTTGTAGGAGTGAAGATGTTTGGTGGACACTGCCTTCTATATATCCGAAGGGAGGAGCTAACTACACTGAAACTAAAAACATCTATTTTTGGTTTACACTTTCTGTTTGTAGGCAAGAAAAAAGTTAGGAAAACAATAGGGCTAGCCAGGATGCTAATAGGTGTGAAATCACAGGTGTGAAATCACTCATTAGGGGCTTGAATGACTATGCTAAGTAGGACTCAGGCACAGCGCACACTTAGGCTAGCACAACAGACCTAGCCAAACAGAAACTGTAAACAATAGGTGTTTTGAGTTTCAGTGTAGCTAGCTCCTCCCTTCAGACAGATATAAGGCAGTGTCCAGCAGTAATCTGACCAGAACTGAAGAAGCAGCTTGGATGAGCAGCGAAACGTCTTCACTCACGTCTACACACGATTTGTCCAGTTGACAGATTTTATATTTTTCTCTTCAGACCTGGACGACTGAGGGATGACACAGACATCTTTCCTCACAATTGTAAATGTATTTTTGGAAAAAGATGCTTTTTAATTCAAATTTCTTCTTCTTTCTGTTTGGGGCCATGTGAGTCTATGGACAGTGGAACTAGGTTTGACTAACACAGGGATCAAATATCACTCTAAATATGTGACCGGCGCTGAGTCCCCCACCTGCTTCTCTACCTGGAGAGGAGAAAGAGAGGGAGGGGAGGGAGAGAGAGGAGAGCGGGCTGGAGGAAAAGTGGATGAAGAAAGAGAGAGAAGGGGGAGATAGGACTAGAAGAGAAAAAGGAGAGAAAGATGGTTTGGAGTAAAAGAGAGAGAGAGTTAGAGACAGGGGAGGAGGGACAAAGCTGGAGAGAAGGAGAAAGAGAGAGAGGAGCGAGAGACAGAGGAAGAAAGAGAGAGAGGAAAGGAAGAGAGAGAGAAAGATGGAAGGATTATAAATCACTAAATTAGTATATTTACAGTCTTGGGTGATATCACAACATTACGTCTGTACTGTTTCATTGAGCTGGAGCACAGCAGGTAAAAGTACTATTATTAATGTGCAGATTTGAGGTTTTTGCTTTGCTTTGAAATGTTCAAGAATATGGCATTAAACTGCATTTATTCGGTTACAGGTGTTTTTGTTGCTAAAAAAATAGAATAAAAGACAAAAATATATTCATGGTGTGAGCAGCAGCTTTCGTCTCCACAGATCTCGCCTGTAACTTGGCCTAGCGCCGCTCACACCCTGTCGAGCATTCAAGACGAAGCAATAACCACCGGAAAAGTTACACAGTGCAGCTTTAGTATTTATTATTCTGTCATTACTACTGTCTACGTAGAACACAATCCTAACATTTAAACAGCCCTAAACCCCACGTTAAGACTACGCTGACCCCACTGCCCTCTTATTACCTCGGAGTTCACCGGGGAGTCGAGTTTGGTGAAGATTTCAAGCGTCCTCTGTAGCACCCACAGATACGGCGCCACCTGTAGACGCACGGAGGCGGAGGAGGGCGCTGTAGGGCGCCGAGAGGGTTCTAGTGAAGCGGGGGAGAAGCGGGCTGCAGACACACTCGCACGCAACTGACCTTTGATTCCGCTCCGCTGCGCCTCGTAATAACTCAGACGTCGTTGTGTTCGGTTGCCATGGCGAAACTGGTAAAACCGTGAAGTGAAACATGTTTTTATGTGTCTGAATGAAGGAGCTGAACTAGAGGAGAGCAGGGAGTATACGAGAAGAAACATACAAATATATACAGCCTATCCATGAGCTGCAGAATGATGGAAACTTAGGACCGTTGCCATAGTGATTACTTATTAAAACTAAATATTATAGCTTTAGAATGGGAAAAAGTCCTCAAAATGTTTTAGGTAACTTTATGGTTTATTTTTGATACTTAAAGGTGTAGTATGGATATTTTTCGGAGCGTCCTGCTGTCTCTACGGAGATGTTAGTGCTTTGACTGGTATGTTCCACAGTACGGCATTAAATGTTTATATTTCTGTGAAGACAAGCAGGTAATCGCACTCGACCAAGCTACAGGTCAGATCTGTGGAGAGGCGATCCCGGTTCTCACCGTTTTTAATGTTTAGTTAAGGAATAAACTGTAATTGTAATTAAATAAATGCAAGAAAGACGTGTTAAAGGTGCACTGTGTAACTTTCTGGTGGAGGGTCTGTCACCTGCTTGTGTTACGACCATGGCTCCTGAAAAGGGGAATAAAAGTTGAGTAATCATGACCTGAGACCGAACTGGAGCTCCCCCTGCTGTCCATTTGATGTGCTTATCCAAAACTAAATCAATATAGTTTAATAAGTTTAATCATGGACTAACAAAATGAAATTACTTTTTTACTTTTTTAAATCCTCTTATGGATTCCTATTTTATTATGTATAAAATAAATTGCAGTACCATTTTGATCACCATTACACTTGTCTGATGAGAATGTTATTACTTTGCTGATAATGTTCCAGAGTATGGTACTAAACTTATCTGTGTTTCATTTATTCAATTACAGGTCTTTTTATTCCCAAACAATACCTGGTTTGGTAGAGTTACCGGCTTGTCTCCATGGAGATTGCTAAATTAGGCTATTCTGTAGAACAACCTCTCCATTAGGGATGCACCAATACAATACTGGTATCGATATCGGCGCCAATATTGAACATTTTGGTGGATCAGATATGGGCTTCCAAGATATCGGTTCGGTCAGTATCACAATATCACAAATTCAATATCATTTAAATTGGAATTTCTACATTCTAATCGAATCCAGAATGGTCTGGAGCGGGACATCATGTATTTTTAAATGCAGGTTTCGTTTCGATTCAGTATTTAACTAAATTTTTTTACTGATTTTACCTGACATAAATACGTTTGGTGATTTGATTTTTGATTCTGCAAAAATTTCAGTTTCTCCATTTCCTTTATGTTGCTGTTTTTCCTTTTTTACGCGTAAGCAGCCATGTTTGTTTTGACACGAACTGACAAATGCAGCTCTCTGATTGGTTAATCCACCTGTCAATCACGCTCTAAAATCAGGGAGACGGGATACGGCTCCTGATCCACTCGTTTTTGTACAGTTTTGTCAAAGCGCATGGTTCCGGCTGGACAGGTAAATCAACTGGTGTAATAATAAGACGATTTACTGGCCAGTGTTGAGCCAAAACATCTCATAATATTAAACTTGTATTTTTACAAAGATGTTCTGTAGTTACAAAACACATTTAGGCCATTTTTTACCTTATGCTGTTTGTGTTTAAAGGAAAGGAACAGTCTCTGCCCTGGTATCGGTTGATATCGGGTATTGGCAGATACTTAAAGCCAAAGCATTGTCATGGGTATCAGAACTGAGAAAAGTTTCAGACCATCCACCAGAAAAGTTACACAGTGCACCTTTAATAAAAACACAAATATTATATGAAGAATAACAATACAAGTCTGTATGTCAGCACATTGACCGGGTTCACTGCGGCGTGTTGGTGTAAACAGCTTCGCCCTGACAAAATCTCTTACAAATTCCACCATCTTCCTTAACAAAAAAAATACTCAAGGTGATCTGAATTGTATTATTTATGTAAGCGTCTCAGTTTGTCGTTTGTCGTCCGTTTGAAAATGTGATGACGGCGAAAGTGCTTGTTATCGTCGGCTTCACAGATCTCCTGTGTTAAATTTCTTATGGCTTGTCTGCGTCTGCTCTGCTCTGACTCACCTCTGTATCGATCGCACACATCAGACTTCCCCGTTCACGTCTCCTCCTTTTTTCCATTTTCTTCTACATTCAAAAGCACATTGTCTCAGCCCTATCAATAATTTAAAGTGCGTGACGCTGCCTGGGTGTGAATATGTAAAACTTAAATTTGGAATCGCATAAACAAACTATATCGCCATAGAGAATGATATCCAAACTTGATCCAAAACACTTTTTCTCATATTAATCCAGTGAAGTCCTCTAAAAGTTGCACTATGTGACTTTTCTGGTGAATGGTCCAACACCTGCTTGTCTCCATGGAGATGAATGTTCTGTATGAATGCATGCATGACTTACACTAAACACAAATTTGAAAACAATTATGACGTAGTTGAAAGCTCTTAAAAGCCAATTTTGCTCATGATGTCCCCTTTAATGCCATACTGTGGAAAATTGTCCCTCCATCAGAAGAGTTACAGTGTCACTTTAAGGGTCAAGAACAGGGAGAACATGCAAAACCTCAACACAAAAAGCCCCACGGTCCAGGAATCTTCTTGTGTTGAGTCAAGAACGCTAACCACTCTGCAAAATAGCACAACATTTTAAAAAATCACCCTTATAATAACTCTAACCTAGCCAAATCTAACATATATATAGATGAGTGCACTAGGAGGCAGATGAATGGCTGTGTTGAGCTCAGAAGGCACAGGCTAAAAGGAAAAACAGTCGTTGAATCAAACCTGCATGGACCTTCCCTTGCAATGAGAATGCTAACCACTCTGCCACTCTGCGAAATAGCACTGGACCAAAAATCACCCTTAAAATAACTCCATATGGCAAATCTAAAACAGAAACTTCTCGAATCAAACCTGCATGGCACCTTCTTGCAGTGAGACATAGCTAACCCGCTAGCCGCCACGTTCCAAATAGGAAGTGATCATGGGCGCACTTCCGGCTCCATTGACTCCACTCCACTTTCTACTGAAAAACTATTGCCCCTCTCTCTGTAACTGCTGCCGTCAGGTTCGTCATTTTGGTCCTAAAATGTTCGTATTAACCCGCTCTACATGATACTAGTGTTTTTATTGTGTCCGTAAATCAAGATATGAACATTAATAACAGACAAATCAGGTGCCTTCTTTCCCAGAGGTCAATCCTGCTAGCGTTAGCAACAGGTTTGATTGACAGCGTTGCAAAGCGCCCGCTCCCTGCTAAACCAGCGGTGGGCGGGAAGGGGCGTTACCTTCTACAGCCTCGCTCCGGATTGGCTGTTTGGTTGCTATGATACTCTAAATATGGAACTTTGCTCCAGATTGGCCTCGATGAGCTTCATTTGACTGGAGACAAACGCTGTGGGTGACGTCACACTCCCTTAGTCCACTTCTTTATACAGTCTGTGGTATCAACAAAGAACTCTGATAATGACTCTATCTATATGCCACATCTGAAACATATGTAAATCACTGCACACTTGGCATGTGTTCAAAACAAGTTGTTGAATCAAACCTGGGACCTTCTTGTGGTGAGTCAAGAATGCTAACCACTCTGCCACTCTGCAAAATCACACCGTACCAACAAAACCCTTTTAATAACTCTATCTATATGCCAAATCTGAAACATATGTAAATGAGCGCACACTAGGAGGCAGATGGATGGCTGTGTTGACACCAGAAGGCAAAAGGAGAGAAAGTTGTGGACTCTATTACACTGTATATTCTCTGCTTCCTCCAAGTCATTTCTGCGGAATAGCGACTCCATAAAGTGTGGGGTTTTCATTAACCTGTGCATACAACTTTGAGCTCTCTAAGTTTAGTTGTGTCATTATTTTTGAGCTGCTGTCGTCTCTGCCCCGACAGGAAAAGGCTAATATGTCTGCATTAGTATTTCTTTGGGACATTTTACTGTACTTTTTAGTCTCAATCACGTCTCTCCCTTTCGGTCACTGCTGCTGTTACTTCATTAAAATGTATTTAAACACTATACAAAACCACTACACACTAAACAATATCCTAAGTTGTCCCGGTTCAACCCTTCTAGAATTGTATTAAATTAAAAGTGCACTGCATAAATAGAAAAACGAGAAAAACGGTCACATTTTGACAACACTTTTCTACCTTTAAGGCACTCAAAGCCACAACAACTGCCTTCATCTGTTGGAGCTAGAATTGCACCACCACGATGTGGCGTAACTGGTGGAGCGTCTGCCACCGACTTGTCTCCGTGGACATGTCAATGCTTTGTCTGGCATTTTCCACAGTATGGCATTAAAGCAGACCTCTTACGCAAAATCAGCCATTTCATAGTTGTTTCCTCTTCTCATTTACCCTCTTGAAGTTGTATTTGGAGCGACTCTTTAATCGCTTATTTTCAAAACACCATATTGCCGCTCGATCCCCGTTTTCACCGCCGCCAGCACACGCCCACTCCGACGTGCTTACTGTGTTCTCCAATTTTTATTCGCGTGATCTACATCTATCCATAAGAGGGGTCGACATCTCCACGGCTCTTTGTTGTGATGACGTTTAAGGTCAGCTCCCATCGGGCACCGCATTTTCTAAAGCGGAACTCAGTGGACTCTTTTATTAAATCGTTTTAGATGAATACTGCGATTTAAAACGTGCAAATTATAACATAACAATCCACAATATGTCTTCTTTAAACTTACCAATCTCCATGGACAAAAGCGGGTGACCCATCCTTCTGTGCCGCCGCCGCCACCTGTCAGGAGCAGTGGGCGTTGCAGTGTAAGTGTATTATATTCCAAAGTGTTACCAGAAATAATGATCTGGCTTGTATTAAACCTGACGATTCCGTGTTTATTCTGCGGCTTCACCTCTGCTCCTTCAGTTTTGCAGAGCTGTGAAATCTGTGTTCTCTCTCTGTCTGTGTGTTTTCAGTTTATGTCACTGGCTGACACCCTTTGTCATTTCATGCTTCAGACTCACAGTCAAACCAGCTCCTCTCTGCTCTGAGGTGATACGTTGCGTTTAAGGTGAGCCGTTTAAGGTGAGCCGTTCTGGTGATGCGTTCGGGTGCAGTCGGGCGTTTGCTTCATGCCCTCCCTCCCCCTCACGGTGAAGGCTCTGTCACTGCTGTTTTTATGCGCCGCGCAGCTAAAGGTCACATGTCCTGTGCTTTTCATGCGACTGTTGTTTGCACTGGACTAAAATACATTCGCATAAAAAATCATGAGAGTTTATAGGTTTAACGATATACTGGAAAACCACAATATTAAAAAAAACAACGACGATATTAACGGAATTACATCATATTTATATAGGGCGTTTTAGGACACCCAACAACGTTTCATACAGTGCATTATTCATTCACTCTTCTGTAGTCACAGCCGCCCCGGGGTAGACTGACCAAAACGAGCCTGCCATCGGCCCCTCTGACCGCCGCCTATCGCCCGCTCACACAACACATTTATAAAGGGCAAACTGGGCCCGGCGTTTGAAAACAACAAGAGCTACTCGAGTAAATGTACTTGAGTGAGTGTAACAGAGTACCTCAGCGAGTCGGCGGCGTTAGCCCCAGTCCACCAGATGGGGTCACTGTTTTGTAACTTGAGCTACACTGTTTGGTCCAGTTGGCGTTGCGATCCCCAGCGCATATGGGCCCCGTGCCCTTGGGCAAGACACATCAGCGGCTTTCTTGTCTCCTGTGTGTATGTACGCGTGTGTGAATGGATGAACGGGTGAGTGGTTTGATGTAAAGTGCTTTGAGAACCCAGTGAAGGATGTAAAGCACGATGTAAATATAAACACGAGAGAGGCTTATGGCCATAAAGGCTGCATGGGATTCAATGGGATTTGTGTTGTGCTTTTTAAAGAAGACCTGTTGTGCCTGTGTCTGCTCTATATTGCTCAGTATTCATCGAAAATGACTTAATAAAAGAAAAAAAGTCCGCCGAGTTCTGCGTTAGAAAACTGCGGTGCCCGGTGGGAGCTGACGTCGCCGTAAACTTCATCACAGCAAAGAGCCGCGGAGCCGTCGGCCGCTCCTGTGGACAGCTGCGCGTCACATTAGCGAGCAGCAGATTTTTTTTCATTTGTACCAGCTGAATCCTACGCGTATCAACGATTAAGAAAATAAAACTGAAGAAGGAAGTAAGTACAGAGCAGTGGGCGTATGCAGGTGGCGGTGGAAACGGGGATTGATCGGCAAAATGGCGTCTTGAAAATAAGTGGTAAAAGATTCCTCAAACATGCGCGAATCACTCCAAAAACAACTTTGAAAGAGGGTGAATGAGAAGAAGAAACAACTGTCATATTTTTAAATGCTCTGAAAAGTCAATTTTGCAGAATAGGTCTGCTTTAAACTTGACAAAGTTTTCAAAGCAGTGTTTACTTTGACAACACATGAATTCATTATGAATGAAGTCTTTTTTCATGTTTTATTAAGGCTAATTAAGGTGTAGTTGTAATGTGGTACCTTATTTCATTTACAAAAATATGACCTTGACAAAACTGACCTATTCTAATCTGTGTATACTGCAGTGGTGGAAAAAGTACTCAATTTTGTTACTTTTGTTTGTTAGTAAAAATACAGATACCAGAGCAAAGAAATACTCAAGTAAAATTAAAAGTATCGCATGAAAAAATCTATGTATGTAAAAGTATTAAAGTACCTGTTTAAAAATGTACTTATTTTAATGTATTTTGAGATCTAATAAATCTTCAAATGTACAGATTTTGATAAAGATTTGTGTTCAATTTTGTTCAACAGAAACAATTGAATGAATACTTTTTTCTTACCTGTTTTTATTTGTATATTTTCGTTTGCTCAAACTACGAATGTGTTCAAAATAAAAACTCAGTCTTTTCAACGGGTCTCAGACAATAATAAAAAAGACTTTTACTTTTCAGTCCTGTTCAAAAATGTAGCAGGGTAGAAAGTACAGATACCTGCTCTCAGATGTAGTGAAGTAAAAGTAAAAAGTATCCATTTTAAAATCGACTTAAGTAAAATACAGATACCTAAAATGTATACTTAAGTACTTTTAACTACTTTTACTTCGTTACGTTCCACCGCTGCGCTACTGTATAATCAATGTGTTTTGCTTGACCTCTTATAAAAGTGACATGGCCTGAGATGATCTTATAGTTTATTCGTGTGCAAACTGCAGCACAGTCCCAGCCCCCACACCACTCCCCTGTGTTTATGTAACGCATCATTATGTCAGGTGCCATCTTTCAAACCAATTTTTTCCAGAGCAATTTCACCACAAACAAAATAGCGGGCCCTAATCACAAACCTGTCATTTGTCATAGCTGCGTGGAAGAAGTTTAATAAAAATAGTTTGGAGCAAAGGGAGTCATAAACATAGATATTTTTCTTGCAAGTGCACTCATCAGTCCTGGTTATGGCTGGTTAGCATCTGTAAACCCCACCTCAGACGTCAGGTGTTTTGGGATTTACAAATAAAAGTTCTTTTTAACAGACTAGTATGTTGTTTACGCGCACCTTAACGTGTTTCGGATGCCTTCTGTGTGTCTTGCTGGCTTTACACGGATTTTGGCACCACTCTCCCGCCTGCATTAGAAGGGGAATTACGCCGTCCGCAGTCCGGCTTCTCCAGAACAGCGTCCCAGGTTCTCGAAAGCTGACAGGCCCCCTCGTCCCTGTTCACTGTCCTGTGGGCTTGTTTCTGGACCTCAGTAGCCTCCTCAATACAACGTTTGAGTTAGTCGTCCTTCATCCCGGCGGTTTTTGCACTTTCCCAGTCCATGGTATGTGTCTCTCTCCTGCAGTGATCTGTGATGGCTGATTTGAGGTTCTCGTGTTCTGCTTTTTTTGGTGTCGCTCTTGTACTTGCCCCTATTGTTTCCTTGTTTCCTCCTTCTTTTTTGTATCTTCTGAAAGCTCTCCCTGTTTCACTTATATATGTTTTATTACATGACCAGCCTGGGATCTCGTATGTGACATTAGATTTTTGTCTTTCGGATGCACTAACATCACTTTCTGATGTAGTTTCACTGGGGTGTTTATACTGTGTAGTGACGGGACTTTCGGGTCTTTTATGAGATCCGAATCTTTTGGAGCAGTTCATGTCAAAGAGCCATTCAAAACACTAGCTCTTTTTATATTTATTTATATGACAGAGAACTGTATATATGAGAATTTATGTGTGAGAACTCATTTAACAGCAATTATTATAATGCCAAATATGTTTTTTGTGTACAAATCTCTCACTCGTGTCGCCTGTTCTGCTTCTGCGCTGATTTTCGTGTCGGTTTCAGTGTTAATTAGGATTAAAATGCATGAAAATTAGAAAGAAAAAGATTTGGTTCTTTTTAAAACTGAGATCCGGTTCCAGCCGTTTACGTTAAG
The DNA here is from genome assembly GCA_000787095.1 of Periophthalmodon schlosseri. NCBI lineage: Eukaryota > Metazoa > Chordata > Actinopteri > Gobiiformes > Gobiidae > Periophthalmodon > Periophthalmodon schlosseri. The sequence continues at coordinate 73,797 of KN483114.1, read as the reverse complement.
GAACCGTTCAAAAGAGCCGAACATCACTAATATTGTGCTGTATTGCTGTATTTAGGTATTTTTGAGGTATTTTAGGAGCTGAAGCATTAAAGGTGCACTATGTAACTTTTCTTGAGGGCCTGCCACCTGCTTGTAACCAAAGAGATGACATTGTTTTGCCTGGAATTTTCCACAGTTTGGCATTAAACTTATCTATCCCCATGGTGACAGATCAGATCTGTTGGCGGGTGACCCCACTCACATGAACGTATGGGATGACGGTGGCTCAGTGGTTCGAACACTCATCCATCTGAAGGTTGGAGGTCTGATGTTGTGTCTTTAGGCAAGACACTTGACCCACTTATGATTGCGGCGCGTGCATGAGTGTTGCCGTGAGATTGGCAGCCTCAGTCTACCCCAAGACAAGTAATAGCAGTGTGAAATAATGACTACACTGTGGCGCTTTGAACAAAACCACAATTTAAAACCACAAAAAAAGTGAATACATGGAAGACAGTCTAATGCCATTTAGTGGAACATTCCAAGCAAAGCCAGTTATGGTGGCCACCCTCCAGCAGGGGGCGAACCCTTCTCCCAAAAGTTACATATTGCACCTTTAATATTTTCTGACAGCGGTTATTTGTCACTAGCTCTGACAAATAGACCCATAACCTGCATCCAAGTATAAAGATGCACTATGTAACCTTTCGGGTGGGGGGTCTGCCCAGCGCTTGTTTCCATGGAGATGTTAATGCTTTGCCTCAAATTTTCGACTGTATGGTATTTTTTCAGTTTTTCACTTTTTCCCCACTAATTTTACCTGATTTGACTGTACTTCCGAAAAAAAAAAAAGTTGTTAATTTACATTTTTTAAACCCGACCGACACCAAGGTTAAGTACCTGTGTTAAAATCATTTGAACAATCAGGTTCTGGGAGATGCCAATCAGGCCTCAACAAAAAGTTTGAAAAACAAAAGGTGCATCATAAAACAAACGGAAGCAGATGAAGTCGTAAAATGCAATAGTATTAGTTGTGCCTTAGTTCAAGATTTTCAACTAAGGCACAAATGTTTTAAAATTGGGGCATTTGCAACAGTCCTTTTCCTTCTGTCAGCATTTGTGGTGAGACATTCCCCCCTTTCATACACTCTCTCTCTTTTTCTCCCCCTCTCTCTTTACCCCCCTCCACATTCACACTGTGGTCCTTCGTTGGTCTCTGTCAGTTCACAGCACCACCGTCAAACTGCTCTCCCGTTTTTCCCCATTTGATCCTCATATTGTTTGAGGATCTCTCCAAAGCAGTTTCTTTTTTCCCCCAAAGCCTCAGCAGAACGTTAGTGTCGGTTCATTTATCATGTCTTTCATAAACAGTTACTCCCCACCCCCGCCCTCACGTAGCCCTCACGCACACGCACACACACACACACACACACACACATTTTTGTTTCATTTGGTTTGAACTCCTGCGATTTATCAAGCGACAGTAGCTCTGTTAATGTTTGTCCACTGATCTGAAGGTCGGCGGTTCGAATCCCGCTCTCGACATAAACATCATTGGTTGAGAGGTCAGATCCGCTGACAAATTCCAGCTCCCACAGATGAATGCCGTCGTTGTGTCCTTGGGCAAGACACTTAACCCACCTCGCCCCCAGTGTCTGCGTACACTGGTGTGTGAATGTGTGTGTGAACGGGTGAGTGGTTCCTTGATGTAAAGCGCTTTGATGCCTTGAAGGTGGAAAAGCGCTATATAAAAATGTGACCGTTAAAAAATGTAGTGGAGTAAAAGTAAAAAGTAGTGAAGTAAAAGTAAAAAGTATCCACTGTAAAATCTACTTAAGTAAAGTGCAGATACCTAAAAATTCTACTTAAGTACTGTACTTTACTACTTGCGCTTTGTTACCTTTGTTACTGCATATACATTTTTTTGAATGGAAAAAAGGCCTCAAAAGGTTGCAACAGGAAGCTGAAACCCATAAATAAAATATTTATCTTTAAAAAAAACAAAAAAACAAAACTACCTAAACCTTATCAAATGATCTTTACTTATATTATTAACACAGCATTTCATGTCATTGCAAGAGACTGTACATTTAGGCTCCTTGCCCCCTAGTGGTTTGGCTCAGAACAGCTCGGAGTGAGTGTGGACTCATTTGGTGACACATTTGAGACAGAATATGAGCATGTCAACTCCCCCGTGTGTAAAACTCTGGTTCATTATCACTGTGCTGTGTGAGAGTGAGGAGGGCATTAGTCACATCAGCTTATGTAACAGTTCATGTAAATGTCCTTGTGAAGCCCTTTGGGGTTTCATGTTCTTTCAATCAACCAAAACCTGGAAAGATAGAAAAAACATGAGGCGTAGTAACTTCTGACAGAGCTGAAGTCTGAGCTACACAGTCAAAAGATACAGTACATGGGAATCTTCAATATTTTTCAAGATTTTGATGTCAGGAACAGCCAATCAAAGCGCTTCTTACTTGCTTCAGTGTTGACGAGAAATAAAAATGCTTCATTATTAGCTACAGACAGCTCACACTGGTCTCATTTTGTCGTGAGTGCTGCTTTTTTCCCCCTATAGATTTTATTGTAAAAGCAGCACTGCGCACTCTTTGTATGTAGTAATATATATAGTATTTTAAGTCGTGCATACCATAGACTGTATATATAAACGGCCATAGCTAACCTGCTAGCCGTTGCGTTCCAAATAGGAAGTGATCATGGGTGTGCTTCCGGCTCCATCGACTTCAATTCAGTTTGTATTGAAAAACTGTGACCCCTCTCTCCGTAACTGCTGCTGTCAAAATCATCATTTTGTTCTTAAAATGTTGGTATTAACTCGCTCTACATGATCCTGGTGTTTTTATTTCGCTATCGTGTCTGTAAATCAAGATATGAACATTAATAACAGACAAATCAGGCGCCTTCTTTCCCCGAGGCCGCTCCCGGTAGAGTTAGCAACAGGTTTGATTGACAGCGTTGCTAAGCACCCGCTCCCTGCTAAACGGCAAGAAGGGGCGTTACCTTCAACAGCCTCGCTCCAGATTGGCTCTTTGGTTGCTATGATACTCGCGGTCGGATTCCAAATATGGAACTCGGCTCCAAATCTGCCCCTATGACTGCTAACCTCAATGAGCTTCATTTTACTGGAGCCGAACGCTGTGGGTGACGTCACACTCACTTAGTCCACTACAGTCTATGGTGCATACGCTCAGAACTCAGGCACGTGAATATTAACACTGTGCAAAAAGGTACAAAAAGGCAAATACAGACGTCCTCCTTTCATGGCTTAAAAATGACATAATGCAGCTTTAACTCTCAGCGTAGCTCTACATTCACATACAGCTGTTTCTGATGGACATTAGCCATAGCTATAGCCATCCCTTCTCTTCAGTCCATGCTGTTAGCACATTAGCGCTTCTTCACCCACATAGAAAATAATGCTATGCTCCTTGTGTTATTCCTATTGACATAATCGCACTAAAGCTGCACTACGTAACGTTTCTGGTGGAGGGACTGTCACCTGTTTGTCTCCATGGAGAAGTTGCTGCTTCATCTGGAATGTTCCACAGTATGGCATTAAACTCATCTATTTCATTGAAACCAAGTTACAGGTCAGATCTGCGGAGAGGTGACCCCGCTCATAGCAAGATGTTTTTCCAAGGTATTTTTAAGCGATAAAAACATCACAGGGGCATTGGTAAGTTTCAGATCACATCACAACATTCTATAGGCCAATAATATTTAATACAGATGGAGGAAGTTAAAATTAATATTGTTCAAATGCAGATTTTTGTTGTAATAAAGTGAATTCTTAGGTTTTGTCAGTAATAGAAATGATCAGGTTCAACATTTGTGAATTTACCTTTTGGATATTTCATAGCAAAGTAAAATGTAACATCACCATGGAGACAAGCAGGTAGTGGAAGAAAAGCTTCATAGTGCACCTTTAAAACGTAAAAAATAAAAAAAACAATGAAATGAACTAGCAAGAATCAGATCGTCACCGTTCCAATTTGTTCAGTGTTTTGGAGAGAGATGGTGAGGTTGTGACAGGAGTGGCACAGCAGTCGTCCCGCTCCACAAAACTCCTCTTTTTATAATGTCTTTGGGAAATCAGACCGTAAACCGTGGGAGGGATCCAGTGCCTTATGTTCTTACAGCAAACAGCAGCTTCACACTGCTAAAAGACTTCAGATCATCACTCTGTTTAGATGTATTTACTTACAAAGAATAATGACATGTTTTCTTGTTTTTTGTTTTGGGTTTATAAAAGACTTATGTTTCAATAAATCCAATGACACTATCGTACCTAATTCTCTCAATCTACAGCGGCATTTCAAATATAAAGATGCACTATGTAACCTTTTGGGTGGGGGGTCTGCCCATTGCTTGTTTCCATGGAGATGTTAATTCTTTGCCTCAAATTTTCCACTGCATGGTATTAAATGTGTCTATCTCCATGAAGATTAGCAAAAAAAACACCTGTAACTGAATATATGCAAGGCAAATAAGTTAAATGTACTGTGGAACCTTCCAAGCAACGTATTAACATCACCATAGAGACAAGCAGATGACACCACCATCAAGTTACAGGTCAGATCTGTGGCGAGGTGACTCTGCTCACAGTAAGAATGCATGTTTTTCAGTGTATTTTTTAGCAACAAAAACACCTATAATTAAATAAATGTAAGGTAAATCAGTTTGATGCCATATTGTGGAACATTCCAGACAACGTTTTAACATCTCCATGGAGACAAGCACATGGCAGACCCTCCTATAAGTTACATAACAATGCACCTTTAAATAAATAAATGTAACTATGGGCACGGGTCCACCACCTGCTTCCCTGCATTGATACGTTATCACTTTCTCCGGAATGTTCCACAGTGTGGCATTTAACTAATGTATGCATGGAGGCAAACAGGTAATACCACCAAGTCAAGTTACAGGTCAGATCTGTGGCGAGGTGGCCCCACTCACAGTAAGCATGCACGTTTTTTCATTGGTTCTTAGCAACAAAAACACTCAAGTTTAAAGTCATACTGTGTAACATTCAAGCTTATATAATAACATATATATACGGGGATGAGCAGGTTGTTTCTCTGAACATTTACTCAGGCTGTTTGAGTGTTCTGCATCTTACAAGAAAATTAAACATATCATTTTGCCAGAATAAACTACTTTCTTGTGTATAGTCCTTATGTTTTGCAGTGAGGGAGCCTTATGTTCTTACAGCCTCCTCCTCCTTCTCTTCCTCACTCTTCCTCTCTTGTAAGGAACTTTAGATTTGGGGCTTGCGTCGGTACAGCAGCTGTTATTATCGCTCCAGATTACAGAGAGGTGGTGGGCTGAAGAAGACCCCAAACTGCTCATTAGGAGACAAAGAACTGTGCCACTTTAGCCCAATGACACAGAGCGAAGCTGTGCTGGGGTGGACAGCACACAGGCAGCTGCAGTTTACACCATATCTACAAGAATGGAATAAACTAGACACATGGGCCACAGAGGACTTGAAATGTTGGTTTGTTGAGGTCTGATTGCTCGTTTATTCAATTGTAAATATCTAGCAAATATTTAAAGGTTCACTATGTAACTTTTCTGGTGGAAGTTCTGCCAAATAACGATCAGAGAAAACGTGACACCTCCAGGCCAAGTTGCAGGTCAGAATGTATTTTTTGGGATATTAAACATATGTAGGTGAATAAAAGTTCCATAGTGTTCAATAGTTTTTGTTCATTCAATGTTTCTTCCTTTTGTTCACATGAGGCATTAAACATACAAACATTTCACGTTCTATGTAACTTTTCTGGTTGAAAGTCTGCCACCTGCTTGACTTGATTGTAATGTTATTGCCTGGAATGTTCCTTAGTATGGCATTAAACATATATCTAGAATTAATTTCTCAACAGCTGAAGACAAAATACAAGAAAAATAGCTTTAAAACAGTGATAATTATAGTGAGCCAGGTTAAATCTCCAATTATCTGACCTGTTTCTTGGCTTGGTGGTGCCACTTACTCTCCTTCAACATATTTAAATCAGACCTACTCTACAAAATTGACTTTTCAGAGCTTTTAACCATGTTATAGTTGTTTCCCTTCAACATTTACTCAAACTCAAACTTCAACATTTACGCAAAGTTGTATTTGGAGTGATTCGTGCATATTTGAGCAATCTTCAATAGCTTATTTTCAAGACAGATGCCATTTTGCTGATGAACCCCCATTTCTGCTGCCACTGGTACACGCCCACTGATCTGTACTTACTTCATTCTCCAATTTTCTTTTCTTAATCTGTGATACGTGTAGGATTCTGTAGCGTCGTG
>KN483114.1:40528-65580 GCA_000787095.1 Periophthalmodon schlosseri | reverse complement strand
CCCACCATCACCACCAGAAAAGTGCATGTCTAACTGTTTGATATCATAACCTTCCATTGGGCAAATCAACACGACCACAGATGCAGTTTGGGCTATAGAGAAATACACTGAATTGGATTAATAATGACAGTGAAAGCCTGTACCAGCATTAGCATTAGCCACATTAGCATTCTCCGTGCTTAGTAACTGTCTTTTAGGTTTAACTATCAAAGGCCTCTCTTCCTTCTGATTCTTTGTTTTTACTCTGAAACAGACGACTTCAAACACAGCATTGATCCTCTGCCTTGGTTCGCGGTGGTACTTCAGGGCTTTAGCTGGGCCCGATCCTTACACTGTAGTACTGATCACAACTGCTCAATTATTACTAAGACACCGGCTTTGTAATAGACTATAGAGCGGGCGGCCATCTTGGGAAGGATTTATGGGTCCTGTTTAAACACTCAGGAGCAGGTGACCTCTACAATATGGGGTTATCCTCTCACCTGTCTCTGACCCCGCTATTTTAAGTCAAGTGCATGACGTCTGATATAGTGAAGAGAATGGAGGGATATAAAACGTGCAGACTTGGTTTATGAGCTGGATCAGACACTCGCCTATTTTATTTACAACGGAAAGGGAACAGCTCGGTGCTTAAAAAAGATAGTTGATGAATAAACAGTCCATGAACAAACAGGGCAATATTAATTAAACATAAAAAGTTGATAGAGTTTTGGATCCTTATAATATTGTTTATGCTCTAGTCAGAACAGTGAAGTTATAAACAAAACACTTTGGCACATTTGATTCGAGACATTATCAATCTGGGATGGCTTCTGCTGATCCTGTTCAATTGACCCGGATCCTCCCCTTCCTTCTCCTGACCCATTACCGGGCTGGATGACTCCTGGACACATCTGTAGCCTGCCCATCCTGGTTTAGTCCTGGTTTAATCCTGGTTTAGTCCTGGTTTAGTCCTGGTTTAGTCCTGGACACATCTGTAGCCTGCCCGTCCTGGTTTAGTCCTGGTTTAGTCCTGGTTTAGTCTTGGCTTAGTCCTAGACACATCTGCAGTCTGATCGTCCATGGGAGTGGATCTCTCATTCACTGTGGTTCTCCTCAAGGTTTCTCTTTTTCAACCTGTTTCTTTTTTTTTTTGTTTTTGTCTTGGCCGAGAAGGAGGGTGTAAGGACAGGAGGTGTTCTGGGACAGTTCTGCTTGTTTTATGTGAACGTTGGTTAATCTGTCTGTTATTCCCAATGTCGGTTTCACTGTTGGATTTTAAAACTTTCTGTTGGTTAGATCAATGATCCTGTTAAGCCCTAAGAGGCGCCTGCTGTTGTGATTTTGGGCTTTACAAAAATAAACTGAATTGAAACGACGACACGAATACTTCATAATGATTGGATAAAGGATCACCAAAGCAAAATTAGAATCTTTAAGAACAGACAGTATTTCAGTAGTGGAAGCTTACGGATCTTGATGGTCTCTCTGATCCAGTGGTGGTATTGAACCTGGCATTGGTTCAGTCCATGATGTGGTTTTGTCTCTTGCAGTGGTCGGATTTGGCTGATTTCAGTTTTTCCTGCTCTGCTTGTTCTTTGATTGCTCTTGTTTGTCTGTTGGCTGTTTCTTTTTCACACTGTAAAGAAGTGGACTAAGTGAGTATGACGTCACCCATAGCGTTTGGCTCCAGTCAAATGAAGCTTATGGAGGCTAGTGGTTATAGGGCAAATTTGGAGCCATATTTGGAATTCCGACCGCGAGTATCATAGCAACTAAAGAGCCAATCAGGAGCCAGGCTGTTTAAGGTCAATCAAACCTGTTGGTAACATTAATGAGAGTGACCTCGGGGAAAGAAGGCGCCTGATTTGTCTCGTATTAATGTTCATATCTTGAGTTACAGACACAATAGTGAAATAAAAGTACCAGGATCATGTAGAGCAGAGCATGTAACACGAACATTTAAAGACCAAAATGACGAGCCTGACAGCAACATTTACGGAGAGAGGGGTGACAGTTTTCTTATGTAATGTGAATTGGAGCCAGTTTCGATGGAACCGAAAGTGCACCCATGATCACTTCCTATTCATAACACGGCGGCTAGCAGGTTAGCTATGTCCATGCTCATATATTACATCACATTTGTGTTCTGGTTGTATTCTTTCCTTTGGTTTCACTAATAACTATCTGAGTTTCGCGTGTGGTTTGGCTGGTGTATTGATATTGTGTTTCATCATGATCCTCCGTTTGCGTTCTGTGACCTCCCTGATGTATGGCACTGTGACTGTTTCAGTTTTTTGATAAACATACGCTGAATGGTGTTTTGTCATCTCCGAGGCGCCAGTACTTGAGATAGATTTACATAAAAATATATCCTCTCCATCACTTTGTACAAGCAGCAGTGACAGCACCTTCATCAAACTCCTCATTTAAATACTATTACATATAGCAGCACCTGTGCACTCAACGCAACACGTACTATCTATGAGTAATGAGATTTTAACAGTACCACGTTGTAACACACGGCCTGATTAAAAAACATGGGCCATCACTTGAATGCCTCATCTCCGCCTGGTTGTAATGGTGTGAGATTCCAGACTTACACACGTTTTAAAAGATTACGTATGTAACTGTGTGCGCCACAATCCAATACGGAATTACATTGATAACACGTTTAAAGTACTACCAAAAGAGGCCGGGGAAGGCAAAATTACTATACTTAATATGGAGTTGTGATATGTTTGCATAATACAGTAGGATAAGGGACCTAGTCATGAATACAATTTGCAGGTTCAGCATTTCTTGCAGGTTTTGGGTAGATTTTCTGTAGTAAAAGAAAAATTCAAATCTGTCAACTGGACAGAAAGTTGCATGTGCTAGCGTTTCGTTCTCCATCTTGAGAACGAAGCGCTAGCACATTTCAAAACTACCAGAATAGCAACAAATCCCATATGAAGATGAGACAGATGTTATACTGGATTTTTCTATTTTGTTTATTAATTGTATCTCATGTGTCTCTTGGAGATATTGCTTTGCCTGGAATGTTCCACAGTTTGGAGCTCAACAGTGACCACCCACCCCCTGGTTCCAGAAGTTAATTTCCCAAGCATTTTTCCTATAGACCTTCCAGAAAAAATAAATGAATAAAAGTTAATCAGTTAAGATATGATAAAATGTATTGTCCCGCAAGGGGAACTTTGTAAGGTAGACATTAAATATATAGATACAGTACAGAGAACAGAATTAAGTAAGTTAAGTAAGTTATTAAAACATTTAGTAGAATCTTGCTTTTTAAATTTGCTTTATGGACTCTATTGATTTGTTGGAAAAAAGAATGGGAATTTTACTTTTGGAGCCAGAGCAAACTTTGAAGTGGGCGGGAATGTTGAGCTCCATAGCATTAAAGGTCCTATATTACGCAAAATTGACGCTTACGGGCTTTAAACCATGTTAGAATGTTGTTACTGCATCAAAAACATACCTGGAGTTGTGTTTTGTTTCATTCACACAAGTTTGAGTAATCCTTTATTATTAGTCTGTCTACATCTTTAAATCTCAAAATGTTCTGTTCCAATTTGTGATGTCATGAAGTGGTAGTTTTCAAGTTAACAGCTACATTTTACCTTTTGTTCAGTAGAGATTGGCAATTCCAGGACTGAAGTCACTGAAATGATTTTAGTGAAGGCGTATGGAGATTAAAAGACAGTTAAGCACTTCCTGTATTACCACATGACATCACAAGGTGGAACAGAGTGTTTTGTGTTTGAGAGAAGAACTCAGCCCAAATATGCAGGGTTTGTGTGTTAAACATGTGTAAATGAAGCAAAACACAACTCCAGGTCTGTTTGTGGTGAGGAAACATTATAACACAGATTTTAAAAATGGCGTAATATGGGCCCTTTAAACTACTCAATCTTGTATTTATTAAAATACAGGTGTTTTTACTGCTAAAAAAAATATCTTGAAAAACATGCATTCCTACTGTGAGTGGGATCGCCTCTCCACAGATCTGACCTGCTTGTCTCTATATTTAACACCATAGTATGAAACATTCCAGACAAAACTATAACATCCCCATTGGGTCACACAGTGCACTTTTGAGTATACAGTATTTACAAATGTTCTTTCTTTTGCACAGATGTTGAAAAGTAGTTTGGTTATGCAACAGTTTGAATGATAATCCCTGTGTTATTTTTATGTTGATTGCACTACAATTATGATTCTGAAAAACTCAATTTTCAAAACCACAAAAATCTGATGAGGTCTTTTTCTGTTTTGTTACTGGAAGAAATTCTGCAGATGTCAACTTCCTGAAATAATGATGCAATAATCCAGACCGCTAAAGGCTACGAGCTACATACAGTTAAGAAGTGAGACCATGGAGGCGTAGTTTAAAAACTGAAGATGCTTTGTTTATTCTACAAAAATGGCTCTTTCTCAGAATAAATCTCTTAAACTAGTGGTTCCAAAACTTTCTTTGAGCTGCGTGCCCCCTGAGGCTTTTGGTGATCAGTGGTGAGCCCCCTGCTCCGACGTACTGGAAGAAAATGTCTATGAACGCTGAGGACATCATACACTACTAATAGTTAGCATATTTTTGGATTATATTAAAGCAGATCTATTATGAAAAATCGACTTTTTAGAGATTTTGACCATGTTATAGTTGTTTCCCCTCACTATTTACTCACCGAAAGTTGTATTTGGAGTGATTTGTGCATTTTTGACCAATCTTTAATCATTTATTTTCCCTCCATATTGCAAATCGACCCCCGTTTTCACCGCCCACTGCTCTGTACTTACTTCGTTCTCCAATTATCCACATGATTCTAGTGAAGGTGTATGGAGTTTAAAAACACAGTGGAGCACTTCTTGTATTACCACATGACATCACAAGGTGTAACGTGGAGTGTTTGAGAGAAGAACTCAGCCTAAATATGCAGGGTTTGTGTGTTAAACATGTGTGAATGAAACAAAACACAACTCCACGTACAGTATGTTTGTGATGAGGAAACAGCAACATAACATAGACCAGAAAATAGCGTAATATGGGCCCTTAAAATGTTACTTTTTGTTTGAGTAGAAAACTAGAGACAGCGGAGGTCGTGAAGGAACATGTTATTTTAAATGCAGTGACACTTGTGGAGGCAGGCTTCATAATTATTCTATAGAAACTCTGCACTGGTTCAGACACATGGTGCTCCTGCCAGCGGTTATACCAGGGCTGACTTAAACTGCTTTGACACATTCACAGAAATAGCACGTCAAAAGCAAATCCGGCTTGCGTAGCGTTCAGTGACTTTGAAAAAAGATTTGTTTTTCTGCCATCCCTTTGTTTATCTGTCTTATAGTCACCATTGTCTTGCGTGGATACAGACACCGGTACGGAGTGTTCATAATGAGCTTAACCAGGATCCACATATAAATATAAATATCTTTGCCTTGCAGCTGACTCCGGTGATTAACAGAATGTGACAATGCAACAGGCTCCCTCCCACCCGCTCACGCTGACACAGAACAGGACCCAGGATTCTAAATTAAGAGAGAGAAGAAGCGACAGCTATGGGAAGTCGATGAATACATGCGCAGATCAAGAACGATATTCCGCTCACCTGCTGACAAAAGAGTTCACGATCTCAGACGGAGGGCAGGGGTCTGTGGAAGTCTATGGGAGATTCGCTGTTTTTGGGAGAAATCTGCAAATTTATAATCCACAAATGTTAAACCATATCTTTATTTGTTAAGAGTTAGCTCCACAAACGTGTCACGTTAATCGTACGGCTTGAAGTTTTTTCAGCTGACAACAATCACGTCGTTGGGGTTGAATAATGGCACCTCTTTCTGACAGCTGTGGTCAAAAAATTGGTATCTGTACTTTGCTTATGTACATTTTAAAGTGGATACTTCTTACTTTTACCGCACTACATGTGAGAGCAGGTATCTGTACTTTCTACTCCGCTACATTTTTAACTGAACTGAAAAGTAAATGTATTTTTTATTACTGTTTGAGACATGCAGAAAAGTCTGAGGGGTTTATTTTTAACATGTTCGTAATTTGAGCAGACAAAAATATAAAAAAAATAAAAACAGCTAGAAAAAACTTATTGATTCAATTGTTTCTGTTGAACAAAATTCAGCACAAATCTTTATCAAAATCACTACATTTGAAGCTTTATAAAATCTCCATGAAATACTTTTACTTTTAATCTTTAAGTACATTTTTTAACAGGTCCTTTAATTGGTGGTTTTCAGATTCTACAATGTGATGATGTCATGATGGGGGCAAGAGCCAATTGGGGGCAAGAGCCAATTTTCCCTATTACTTACATTGTATTTTGCCATGAAATATCCAATAGGTAAATTCACAAATGTTGAACCAGATCATTTCTATGAGTGACTAGACTGATTAATTTCTTGTATTACAACAAAAGCTGCATAATGTTGAACCAGATCATTTCTATGAGTGACTAGACTGATTAATTTCTTGTATTACAACAAAAAGCTGCATTTTAACAATATTAATTTTAGCTGCCCCCCACCTGTATTAACCATTATTGGCCTATCAAATGTTGTGATGTCATCTGAAACCCAGCAATACTTTTACTTAAGTAATTTTTTTCATGTGATACTTGAGTATTTATTTATTTTTGCTCTGGTATCTGCACTTTTACAGCATCGAGCACATCTTCCACCACTTATTTCTGAAGCTGTTGTATTTCACCTCAGTTTTATTTATGATGACAGAGGAGACTCTCACAGAGACATACCGGGGAGTTCTGTTGTGAGAGTGAGAGCTTTATCAGAGTGGAAAAAGCACAGCGGTCGGACTTTTTGTGGTGTTCAAGTGATCCACAGCGACCCACAAGCCAAATAATAGTAATAGAAGTCAAGAAGTAACCTCAGCATGTGTCCTCAGGTTACGGGCGACAGTAGCTCAATTGGCGGAGTGTTTGTCCACTGAGCCGAAGGTCGCCTGTTCAAATCCAGCTCTTGAAGTAAACATCATTGATTGAGCGGTCAGATCCACAGATGAATACTGTCGTTGTGTCCTTGGGCAAGACACTTAACCCACCTTGTCGTCAGCGTCTGCGTACACTGGTGTACGGATGTGCGTGTGAATGGGTGAGTGGTTCCTTGATGTAAAGTGCTTTGAGTGCCATTCTGTGTTTGTACATCTCCGTCATAACAACAAAACGCTGCACTTCTGCTAAAATGGCTATGCGACACTGCTCAGCGCTATAGGTGGATCACAGTTTTAAACATATTTAGAAATTCTGAGAGCAAAATAAGTACAAAGCAACGGCAAAAGAAAAATATACAGTCTGTCAACAAAACATTGTAGAAGGGAAGACATTTTGCTGCTCATCCAAGCCGCTTCTTCAGTTCTGGTCAGATTACTAGTGGACACTGCCTTATATCTATCTGAAGGGAGCTACAAAGAAATGGGCATAGGGGGTAGGTGAAATGAGGAATTTTTGGTGCAATGACGGCTTGAATGCAGGATAATAAAGATTACTCAAAAATGTAATTTAATAGATTCTTTTTCAGACCAAGGTTTAGTTTGTTTTCATACCTGACAGTAGCTCACTAGCGCTCTTCCTCAGAGTGTCACGTGATGGACCAAGGTTTAGTTTGTTTTCATACCTGACAGTAGCTCACTAGCGCTCTTCCTCAGAGTGGTCACGTGATGTTGCTGTGACCTGTCTATAAACCGGAACGAGGGGGCCTTTTTACTCTCACACACTTGGGATACTGTCCTGAAGAAGTCGGACTGCAGATGGCGCTGTCGTCCTGCCTCCACTGGTAGGAAGACGGCGCCAAAACCTGCTTAAATCAGCTGACCGGACACATCACAGCAGCATCACGTGATCACTCTGCGCTAGTGAGCAGTCCAAACTGTCAGGGATGAAAACAAACTAAACCTTGGTCTGGAAAAAGAATCTATTAAAATAAACTATGGGGAGACCAGATGAACCTCATGGGACGATTACTCAAACATCCATGAATCACTCAGTATTAGAGTTTACATTCTTGACATGGAGCTAGATTCCCCCACTGTGCTGTCGAATTAGGGGAGCTTATTCTGCCAAAAAACAACGCACAGAACATAAAGACTCAATGCCCTTAACATAACTCCAGCTCTACTTTGAATCTGATCTAAACTCTGCTCACAGTACAACTTCCAGTGAGTTATTGACAATGATGGAAAAAGTAAAGTAAAAGTATCACATGGAAAAATCTACTTAAGTATTAAAAGTATTAAAGTACCAGTTTAAAAATGTACTTAAAAGTATTTCTCACAGATTTTGAGATCTATAATAAAGCTTCAAATGGTGGGATTTCGATAAAGATTTGTGCTGAATTTTGTTCAAAAGAAACAACTGAATCGATTGTTTTATTCTAGCTGGTTTTATTTCTATATTGGCTTTAGAGCAGGTTTGCTATAGATGCATGCAACCATGGCCCATAGCACTGGTCTTCCATTCTGGAAAAAATAAACCTGCCTTTTTAGCAGGTCTCAAACAATAATAAAAAATACTTTTACTTTTCAGTCCCGTTCAAAAATGTAGTGGAGTAGAAAGTACAGATACCTACTCTGAAATATAGTGAAGTAAAGTAAAAAGTAGAGTAGAAAGTACAGATACCTACTCTGAAATATAGTGAAGTAAAAGTAAAAAGTATCCACTTTAAAATCTTCTTAAGAACAGATACCTAAAATGTATACTTAAGTACAGTACTTTACTACTTTTACTTTGTTACGTTCCACCAGTGGTTAATAACGAGTGAACATCATTATAATATGCTTAATAGTCAGTTTCAATAGAGACTGTAGACTTTACCTGAGGCTGATAAGAACATAGACCATTCCTATCTTAATAAATCAAATCTGTTACAGTGGCCCGCAGCTGGTGGTGCCGATGCTTCTCTCCAAATAGACCCCAGCCCTGCCCCAGCTGCAGTGCCCCCGGAGGGAAGAAATCGGAAGTGCCCGCGTTCATCAGTACAGCTTTCACTAAAGCCACCTCTTTGTCATGCATTTGTCACAATACATTTAAGTTCATCCTCCACAGCTGTCAACACAACAGGTTTATCATAGACACACTGAGATTTACATAAGAATCCTATAGGGAGCTCATGCTGTGAAAGACTGCACCTGCTCTGTGAATGTCAATACAAAATGGTGCTGGGTTTCTTATGACCTTTTGATATTTCGCAGGCCTGTCGACAGAAATTTCGGGGACTGGGGCAAGAAGACTCACATGGGCCCCCCTCTGATATAAATGAATAGGATGAAGGTCCATTTCTGGGCCCCTAAAACCCTCAGGCCCGGGACAACAGACCCCTTTGTCCCCCCCTGTCGACTCCCCTAGGTATTTGACATATGTGTGGAATACACATATGTCAAAAATCCTATGGCATGAATTTTTTCATGTGGTTATAAAAAAATGTTTTAAATATAAATAATATAATATAATATAAATAATCAGGTTCAATTTGTTCATTTTCAAAAACAGTATTCCTTCAATTTTCAAGAAACAATCAAAATACAGTTCTGAGTAAGTTAAATCCCCAACACATAAACATTTAGCCAAAAAAGGACAAAAGAAAAAGCTTGTTTTTATTGCACTGTAAAACAGGTGTGACTGCATCTCCACAAACCTGACTTTTACTTGTCTCCATAGAAATGTGGTTCCTTTGGCTATACTTTTCCACAATATGGCATAAAACTTGTCTACTTTCAAGGAGAATTTTCCATCTCCAATTTATAGTTTTAAATTTTCACTTCCACGGAACCCTGCAGGTGATGTGCCACCTCCAGAAAGTTACGCAGTATTGCTCTGTTATTTTGGTTGGTTAAAAGCTCAAAAAAGGTATATTTGGTATAACATGTTTACTATAAAATATCTTAGCACCACACCTGCTCACTGAGTCTCTGTAGCTCTTATTTACATCTTATACAGTCAGATGCCCTTCCACCGAAGCAGCTGGGCTCATAGTGCTGCTGTTTCTTAATGAGTTCCCTCAGCTCTGCTCTCGATTATCACATTAATGCTCCATTAGCTAACGCGAGCTGTATTTATATTCTTTAACGCTGTCTGCTGTTAAACTCTAAATAATTTAAAGCCACAGGGCCATTTGTACAGGAGACAGTATTTTGCGCTCTCTCCTATAACTGTGATCCATGAATAATTAAGAAAGGCGATAAAACGGTCAGCGGCGTTCAGTTTCAGAGTTTAAATCAACGCTTTGCTCTGTTTAAAGGCCTTGTACCTGATTTACTCCGATGCATCTGAGCAAACTTTGTCTTGCCCCAGTAAATATATATTGTGCTGTTTGCATCTAGTTATGAAGAGTTTTATTGTCCGATAATCAGGTAGTGCGCGGTAGCGTGCTGGTTGTCATTAGCTTTACTGTCACGGCAAAACTCTGGTCTCTGAAAGTTGTGAAAAGTGCTTATAAACTCATCGAGGTGAATAATTAGGATGCTCGGAATGGATAAGGTTAGTGAGGAATAACTTTGGACCACTGCAAACGGTTTAAAATGAGCTAGTTCTCTTTTTCACGAGTTTACAAATGTATTTATCCTGATGTATAGTCCCTTCTTCTAATATGGGCTGGCTTGTATTATAAAATGTTTCTTTGTGCTTTAAAATTTAAATATTTTGCTCAATAATCATACAAGAAATAAATCTGACAAAACATTGCTTCAAACATTACCCCCTTTCATATTTGTCACATAAAAAATGGAAACTTCTGGAGAATAATTAGAACATTTTATAACAAATTCTAACTGAGACATGGCAATCAGCACCTCTCTGACTACCAACAGTCGGATCACATTCATACAAGTGTCTTGCCCAAGGACACAAGGGAAGTATGCAGAAGTTGGAACTGGAATTGAACCACAGTTATAAAACATTCTACCTCCTGAGCTACTGTCAGGAGGATGAATTCAGTGACCCAAAATTATCTTCATTAATTACAGATAGTCCAAGTATAGTCCTAAAGAATCCTGGTTTAGTCCTGGTCACAGACTGTGTAAAGAAATGGACTAAAGTGAGTGCGACGTCACCCACAATTTGGAGCCGAGTGCCATATTTGGAATTCAGTATCACAGCAACCAAAGAGCCAAGAGTGTGATGTCACCCATAGCGTTCGGCTCCAGCTAAGTAAAGCTCATCAAGGCTAGCGGTTATAGAAGCGTATTTTCCATATTTGGAATTCCGACCGCGACTATCATAGCAACCAAAGAGCCAATCCGAAGTAAGGCTGTTGAAGGTAACGCCCCTTCCCGCCCACACCGCTGGTTTAGGAAGGAGTGGGTGCTTAGCAACGCTGTCAATCAAACCTGTTGCTAAAGCTAGTGGGAGAGCCTTCGCCTGATCAGGTGCCTGATTTGTCTGTTATTAATGTTCATATCTTGATTTATATACAATATAGCGAAATAAAAATACCAACATCATATAGAGCAGGTTAATACGAACATTTTAAGACCAAAATAATGAGGCTGCAGCGGTTACAGAGAGAGAGGTGACAGTTTTTCAGTGGTAAGTGAATTGGAGCCGATGGATGGATAGTCTATTGTCCTATTTCAGTACTGGTTTAGTCCCAGTTCAATGCTGGTTTAGTCCTGGTTTAGTCCTGGTTCATGAATGACTGCAAGAGAAATGTACAGGTTAGGTTAGAATTTTTGAGTCATAAAGTCTTTAAAACTACAACTCGCAGTTCATATTTAATCAGAGGAAAAGTATATTAGCATAGGGCCCTGTAAATGCTAATGCCATGACAGTGTATTATAATAGAATGCCTTGTCCGTGTGCTATCTCTCATTCGAACCAGCGTGTTGAAGGTTATTAATAATGTAACTAAAGGAGCAGACCTCTTCTTGGTGGTCTTATCTTAAAATGGCAGCTCATTTCCTCCACTGTCCCTGTGATAAAACGTGAGCTAACATAGAGCCGCGACCTGAAACATGCCACACTGATGTTACGCTACAAGAAAGAACACTATGGATAGTACTCATACCTAACAGCAAGAAGGTACCGAGTTTGAGTCCAAATGCCGAAGTCTTTCAGTGTGAAGTTTGCATGTTCCTCCCTGTGTCTGGCTTAGCGCTGTCACGATACTAAAATTTCAAACTTGATTTTGATACTAAGGAATAGACTCGATACTCGATACTGATTCCAATACCACGATGACAATAAAAACACTCTTTTATTTAAACAATAGGATGTGATTTTCCACATTAATTTCAATATCAACTCTTTCTTTAAACAAGAGAATGTGATTTTCAACATTAAATTGTTGTATTTTCTCAAGCTATTCAGGAAAGGTTCATTTCTGTCCTGTGAATGTGACTTTTTTAGTATCAACACCTGCTCAAATGAGTATCTAGTTTCGATACTAGTTTTAGTACCCATTAGTATGATTTTCGATACTTTTGACAACCCTAATCTGGGTGGGTTTCCTTCAGTCTCTCTGGTTTTCCCCATCAACCCAAACATGCACCTTAGCTAAAGTCCTCCAGATAAGGTAGATCTGACCAAGACTAGCTCAAGATCTGAAGACGGGTCCACTGCTTTTGACAGGTTGCCCCAGTAGCAATGAAGGATGGGTCAAATGCGGAGGATACATTTCCCCACGGGGATAATACACTGTTCTTCATACTTCTTACTACTGTTATGTCCCTCCCCCTCTTTTCCAATCTGGATCTGAATCTCCTTATAGCCTCGTCTTAATGTGTAATGTATGATCTGTAAAAGTAATTGGCTGTTTCCTTTGATAAATGCAGTGGAGACGAATTCTAATTTCGTGCTAATCAAGGCGTGCATCCAGTACCAGGAAGTGCACTTGACCCGCAGATAACCTTTAGAACAGAGGAGGGGTGTGGAAGCATCAGTGTTTCATTTGCCAATCCAATAGTCAATCCAATAACATGTCTGAAAGAGGTAGTACCCAAGTATTTTCCTGTACTAAAGTAAACATTATCTTGTCCCAGTACTGACATATTGTAAAAGCAGCTCTTAGGGTCAAAATAAGTCTGCTGTGTTTTTATTGTCCACAAACCAGGAAGTAATGCTAAGAGCACAGTTAGCATGCTAGCTGCTGGGTGACAGTAGCTCAGTTGGTTGAGTGTTTGTCCACTGATATGAAGGTTGACGGTTTGAAACCCGCTCTAGACATAAACATCCTTGGTGGAGCGACTGTAAAGAGCTTTGATTGCCTAGAATTTGGAACGTGCTATATAAAAATGTGACCGTTTAGCATTACCATGATGGCAAAACTCTGCTCTGGCCTCTTAAAGTTGTGAAAAGCGTTTATAAACAATGAATGATTAAGATACGAGGAATGTGTTAGCTATGATCTGTCTATTTGCAGAGTTTACGCATTCAAAGGTGCACAATGTAACTTTCTGGTGGTCTCCATGGAGATGTCATTGCTTTACCTGGAATGTTCCATACTTAATATTATCTATTGCCTCGCCTCTCCTCAGATCTGGTGTTGTCACCTTCTTGTCTCCAGGAGATTGAAGAGCCATTATGTCACAGGTGAGGGGCCCTGCATTTAAAGGTTCAGTAGGTAACTGTAGTGGAGCCATGAATCCTAGAATCTTGCACAGTATGGCATTAAACTTATCTATCGCCATGGAGACAAGCGGGTCAAAGCCGCCAAGCCGAGTTACAGGTCAGGTTTATGGAGAGGTGACCCTGCACAATAAGAATCCGTGTTTTAAGGTATTTCTGACCAGTAAAAACGTTTGTAATTGAATAATGTTATACTATGGAACATTCCAGGCAAAGCAATAACATCAGCAGATGGCAGACGTGAAACCTGTTCCCCCCTCCCTTCACCTGGCCCCTCCCCCCCTCCCCTCACCTGCGCTCTCTGGTCTTCTTCTGTCAGACCACAGCTGGCACACCGTCAGACTGCAGTAACGTAGATAGCATCTAGTGGTGAAGTGTGACAATACAACTGGGGCCGGGTGGTCAGTCTTATTTACAGATGGTAGCTTTAAAGTAACCAGAAAAGTTACATAGTGAACCTTTAAGAAAACATGTACTCAAAATATACCATCTCAAAGGTCTTAAATTAAACCAAATTGACTCTTGTGAGCTTTTAGCCATGTTAGAATATTATTACCTCCTCGAAAACATACCTGGACACACGTTTAATCCTGCATTCTTGGTCTGTCTACATCTCGAAAGCCATGGAGACAGGCAGGCAAGAGATTTTCAACCAGAAAAAGTCACTTAATACACCTTTAACTCATTATATAAACTTGTGTGAATGTAAAATAGGTATGTAACTGATGAAAAACAGCATTTCAACTTTGGTAAAACCTCAGATATGCTTCAGTTAATGACCTCCAGGGAGCTAAGATCTGAATGGCCCATGTCCTTGTAATTACATTGAAAGAAGTGATTTTTGTTTCGCTCTATTAGTCCGAGAGTTTATTAAATTACTTTGATTAATGGTGAGGCGAGGAAGCAGGATTAAGACCGGGGATCAAACCAGTTCACAGTTCAGTGCAGTACATTCAAGACAATTAGTGATTTTTCTCTCCAAAGCACAAGAGGATGATGGGAAAATATGAGACGATTGTTAGTCCAATTACATCAGATTTGAGAAATTAATGTGAATTGATTCCCTGAAGGCGTGTGTGAAAATATTAGCCTGCAAAGCTATCTACAATCCTCCATGTGTTTAGCTCCATGAAAGGTTTAAATGGGTTTGTGTTTTAATCCTCAAGCCAGTTATCCAATCAGAAAGCAGAATGAGCTATTCAATTTGTGTTGTCAGATCCTAAAACCCAAAACAGCCTGGGGTTTAGAAGGTGCACTGCATTTTTTTTTACTCCACCTGCTTGTCTCCATGGAGATGCCATTGCTTTGCCTGTAATGTTCCACAGTACATCATTAGAAAGAAGTCAGAAATACCTTAAAACATGATTCTTACTGTGCAGGGTCATCTCTCCACAAACCAGACCTGTAACTTAACTTGGCTTGATGGCGTTGGCCTGCTTGTCTCCATGGCAATAGATTAGTTTAAAGCCATACTGTGCAAGATTCTAGGCAAAGCAATATCATCTCCACAGCTCCACTAAAGCTCCATACTGCACTTTCAAATGCACCGTTGACCAAGAATCCCAGTTTAAGCTCTAATGCTCTTCATAAACAAGGCATCACCCACCAGCCCCTCCTCTCCAGGGCCCCTCACCTGTGACATAATGTCCCCCGGGGCCTCCTCTATGTGGATCTGATACTGAGAACAGAGGACTGCAGACACAGACATGCCAATAAACAGCCTCACACCCTCCAACATTAAAAATGGAGACTGTATAAAGAAGTCTGTGTAAACCCTCAGTCATCCAGGTCTGATCCCCAGTAAAAGCCAAAGTTAAATCTGATTTAACTTTGGCTTTTACACTGTATTAAGAAGTGGACTAAGTGAGTGTGACGTCACCCACAGCGTTCGGCTCCTGTCAAATGAAGCTCATCGAGGCTAAAGCAGTTATAGGGGCCAATTTGGAGCCGAGTTCCATATTTGCAATTCTGACCACGAGTATCATAGCAACCAAAAAGCCAATCCAGAGCGAGGCTGTTGAAGGTAATGCCCCTTCCCACCCTTCCCGCTGGTTTAACAGCTGAAAGAAGGCACCTGATTTATCTGTTATTAATGTTCATGTCTTGATTTACGGACACAATAGTGAAATAAAAACACCAGAATCATGTAAAGTGGGTTAATATGAACATTTTAAGACCGAAATGACAGCAGCAGTTACAGAGAGAGAGGCGACTTTTATTTTTTCAGTAAAAAGTGAATTGGAGAGTTGATGGAGCCAAAAGCGCACCCATGCTAACTTCCCGTTTGGAGCACGGCGTGGAACATGCTGTTAAAGCTACCATCTGCAAGTTTATTATATATTTTTTTACCAGCAGATGTCAGATGTGAGAGTGGGAATACAACAGGGGCAGGTTGGTCAGTCTTATTTACAGATGGGAGCTTTAAAGTAACTAGAAAAGTTACAAGGTGAACCTTTAAGTTTAAAAACACAGTGGAACACTTCCTGTATTACCGCATGACATCACAAGGTGGAACAGAGTGTCTCCTGTTTGAGAGAAGAACTCAGCCTAAATATGCAGTTTGTGTGTTAAATGTGTGAATGAAACAAAACACAGCTCCAGGTCTGTTTGTGATGAGGAAACAACATTATAACATAGATCAGAAATCTGCATAATACGGGCCCTTTAAGTAACCAGAAAAGTTACATAGTGAAGCTTTAAGAAAACATGCACTCAAAATATAAAGGCATGCCATCTTTTTTGCAACATTATGTTTGCTATCCAGTTTGTATATTACTCTTACATGAAGATTCTTTTAACATGTTGTGGCTTATATCCCACCATGTAAACAAGTTTAATTATACCATGAAGTCGGCATCTTGTACTGCAAACATGTACTTGAACAGAGACCCCGCCCACTCTTCACTCTCCACATTGTAAACAGCTCAGGAGGTGTGTACTGGGGGGTAATCTGGTGGCAGCCCACACAGCCACAGGGGGTCAGAGCTTTGGGAAAACCACCGCAGGAGACTCGCTCTCCTCCAGAGACCAGCCAGCCGGGGCAACAGGAGCAAAACAGGTCCAGTGGTCGTTACGCTGGCTCTTGTACTACGGTGGCAGTATTAGTAGTAGCAGTAGTAGTGGCAGTAGTGTGTACGGGCTGAGTAGTGCGCAAATGAAGCGTGGGTATAGTGGAGGAGGCAGGATAAACATGCAGAGGGGAGGGGGGGTTTACTACTGAAAATAAACATTACATGAGTTGAAATGATGACATGGTTTGAGTAGCTTAGGTTAATTTAGGTGAAAAAATATGAACAAAAAAATAAATACATAAATAAAAAACACAAAAATATATATTTATTTATGATGTCTCCTTTCAATTTAAATACACTGAATATGAAACAATAAAATGGGAAATGGACATATAAATAAATCATATATAATAGATCATCAACATTTAATATTTTTGAGTTTAATGTACTTTTAATGTATGGCTTGTTTCAATGTACTTTTCTCTCGTTTCTATATATTTCTCATTATTAGTTATTTTTTTAGTAACTTGAACCTAACCTTCTTGTTTATGTGGTCCTTGCAAAGAAGACATAGATCTGAACCATACACTGTATATATAAGTGGACATAGCTAACACGCTAGCAGGCGCGTTCCAAATAGGAAGTGATCAGGGGCGCACTTCCATCGACTCCATTCCAATCGATCCAATTCACTTTACATCAGAAAACTGTTGCCCCTCTGTCTGTAACTGCTGCAGTGAGCCTCGTCATTCTGACCGTAGAATGTTCATATTAACCCGCTCTACATGACACTGGTGTTTATTTGTTTGTAAATCAAGATATGAACATTAATAACAGACAAATCAGGCGCCTTCTTTCCCCGAGTTCGCTCCCGCTAGCGTTAGCAACAGGTTTGATTGACACCATTGCTAAGTGCCTGCTCCCTGCTAAACCAGTGGTGAGGGCGGGAAGGGGCGTTACCTTCAACGGTCTTGCTCTGGATTGGCTCTTTGGCTGCAATGATTCCTTATATAGAACTTGGCTCCAAATTGGCCCCTATAACTGCTCTAGCCTCGAAGAGCTTCACTTGACTGGAGCTGAACGCTGTGGGTGACGTCACACTCACTTAGTCCACTTCTTTATACAGTCTATGATCTGAACTGTTGTTCCTGGGCCAAATTATTAGGTTATTATTAGTATAGAAAAATAACACAAAGAAACTCCATTTATGTGGTAAAAACTAGGGATGCACCAGTACAATACTGGTAATGGATATCGACTTACGAATATCGGTTCACTCGATATCGTGATTGGACATATACAGTGATGTAATAAGACTATTTACTGGTTGGAGTTGCCCCAGAAAGTCTCACAATGTTTGAACTTTTATTCACACAGTGTTGTTCTGTAGTTACTTGAGGGATACACAACAGCTACATAACACATCTGGATCAGTTTTTATTTTATTTTTGTTGTATCCTCCTAGGACCTGGCGTCCTCATATGTGGACAACACATTTTGGGTTGTCTAGGCCACAATACAAATTTTTTCTCTACAAGGTCTGGTGTCACGTGGACAACACATTTTGGGTTGTCTAGGCCACAATACAAATTTTTTCTCTACAAGGTCCTGGTGTCACATATGAGGTCATTAAACTGCCACTTAAAGGTGACAGAAGAGTTTAACACATTATAGTTTAGATTCAAGATGGACTTTGTTAAAGGCTCATGTCTTCACCTGTTAGAAGCTCTGCAAATGAGACACATTGTTCCAAGAGGCACAATTCTTGTTTGTCATTTTGTTTTTACTCAGGAACAATGTTGCTGTGAGAAGGGCCCTTAACAAATAGTTTTTGCAATTCATTATTCAAATGTGACTTTATTGTTTCTATCAAAATGATTAAAACGTACAACGAATGTCCTCATGTGTGGACATCATTTTTCTCATAATGTAAGAAGATAATTCTTTGTTTTTGCACTCATCAGGTCCCAAACAGCCCAAATAACAAAGAGAAATTAATAAAGCACGCAGGTCCTTGGAGATTTTTAAGGTTTTGGGTTTTTTTTGATATCGTGTATCAGCAGACACTTAAAGCTATAGTATCAAAATCGGTATCGTAACTGAAAAAGCTGTATCGGCGCATCCCTAGTAAAAAGTATATGCATAAAGTAAGTAAAAATAAATGAAACAAGAATAACCATAGACATCACACATAATATTTCCATTACCTGATAATGTACATAGCTTTAAAAAGTTATTATTATTATTATTATTATTATTAATGTATTTATTTATTTATTTTTAAGCAGTCAGATATTTTTTAAAAACTGTAATAAAAATCCATTTAGAAAAACTCATCAAATACATAAGCAAACAACAAATTCCATATAATTAATTTACATTTTCGTTTAATTTTTACTGTCTACCCTCTTGACAAATATGATGCAATAACTGTAGGAGGAATCGCCCGGGGACAAAAGCATCTCCCCGTTTACAAGACACAGAGGAACACAAGCATGTTCCCACCACACAGCCCTGCATCCACGCTCTGCAAACCAAACCAACTTTAGATTTCATTTTTATTTTATTTTATTTTTTTATTTCAACGCCCATACTTGTGTCTACACACTTGACCGGGCTCGGAGAAAACCCGAGCAGACACGTAGAGCCGGCACTACCGCCCCGAATCTGAAAAGAAGAGAAGAAAGAAAGATATTTGCCAGACGGAGGAGAGGAGAGGAGCCGCTGTGTGCGCTAACGGCTGGCGCGGCACTGCTATGCGAGGATGTGCAGTGGGAGCAGAGGAGATGGACAGCGTGTTGTATCTGGCAGTAGCAGCTGTAGTATAAGTAGTAGTTGTAGTAAGTGGCAGTAGTAGTAGTATAAGTAGTAGTAGTAGCAGTAGTAGTAGTAGTAGCAATCTTTTTGGATGGATTTCTTTGGACATTGCCTGGATACCTGAAGGATTACACCACCAGTAGAAGCAGCAGCAGTAGTAGTGGTAGTTATTGTAGAAGTAGCAGTAGTAGTAGTAGTGGCAGTAGTAGTAGTAGTAGTAGTAGTAGTAGTAGCAGTAGTAGTAATAGTAGTAACCTTTTTGGACGTATTTCTTTGGATTTTTCCTGGATGCCTGAAGGATTACAGCACCAGTAGCAGCTGCAGGAGTAGGAGTAGTAGTAGCAGTTGCAGTAGTTGTTGTAGTAGAAGGATTGGATTGGATTACTGTACGTGGACACAGTAGTACAGGTAGCAGTAGCAGTAGCAGTAGTAGCAGCAATAGTAATAGTTGTGTTTTTGCATAACTGTTCATATTGCAGGAGCAGCACCAGACTGAAGTAGTAGTAGTAATAGTGCTGGTAATAGCAGTAGTAGTAGTTGTAGTAGTAGAAATTAGTTGACTCTTTAGATAAACGCAGCTCTAGTGGTAGCAGCATAACTGTATAGAGAGTAATACGAGCTCGTCTTGTCCATGGGTGGAGTTGCAGTATCAGAATAACCTGTAGCAGTAATAGTACTGACCATGCTTGTATGCAGCAGCGGCAGTAGTAGTAGTAGTAGTAGTAGTAGTAATAGTACTCACACTGGATGAGCGCTGGATGCCCGGGATGCGTCGGAGAGCATGTCTTCTGAATCGGGCGACTATCACATGGTTTGTCAGAGGGCAGTGACTCTTATTGTGGACCTGTGTCTTCACAACAGCTCCCTGCTCCAGTCCGACACCTGCCAGGACTTCATATTCCTCCTCAGCGGACACGGACAGGAGCACAGGAACGCCGGTGAGGAACGCTGTGGTTTATTACTGTTGTTACGGTTGAAGCGCATACTGGACTTTTTCGAATTATGATTATTATTGGTTTGGTTGGGTCGTATCTATGGTAAATATTGATAATAGTTAGGTTCAGTTGAGTTAAATGGCAGTTTGTGGAAAAAGTTGAAAGCACAAAAATACAAGAGGACGGACAGGAGAACAGGAAAACTATAAGGAATGCTATGGTTTGTTATTATTATTAATGGAAGGTTTTCATGTTTTTTTTTTTGTCAATTTATTTATTCATTAATTTAAAACAAGGACAGTGCGCAGTTTACATTGGCTTCGGTTACATGCAGTGGTGGAAGGTAACAAAGTAAAAGTAGTAAAGTACTGTACTTAAGTAAGAATTTTAGGAATCTGTACTTTACTTAAGTTTAAGTGGATGCTTTTACTTTTTTACTTCACTACATTTGAGAGCAGTATTTTTTATTACATTTTGAGACCTGTGGTAAAGGCTGAGGATTTATTTTTAACATGTTCATAATCTGAGTAAACAAAAATATACAAAATCTGCACGAAATACATTTACTTTTTATTTACTAATTATTAAGTACATTTTCAAACAGGTACATTAACACTTTTACTTAAGTAGATTTTTTCATATTATACTTTTACTTTATTTGAGTATTTCTTTGCTCCATATCTGTACTTTTACTTAAATAACAAAATTGAGTACTTCTTCCACCACAGGTTACATGCTCAAAATCTTATTATTAACAGATTTTTTGAGTTATGAGATGATTAAAATGACATGTGAACAGCAAAACCATCTGATCTCTCTCTGATCATGGTCCCTCTGGTTCCTCACATCAGCTTTTGCAGTTTGGATGTCATTTATGTGATCTTAAATGTCCGGAAATCCGATTATAATCAGATTTTGGTGTGTGCGTGAACAAGGCCACTGATCTCAAAGAGAGAAAAGATGCTCTGCTCCAGATTTAGCTACAATCTACTTTCCATCTGCAGTCCTTAGGCAAGTTTAGACACAAGACATTAAACGGCTTATTTACATACTGTCCAATTCATATAGGCCCCATATTACTCTATTTTCTGATCTATGTTATAATGTTGTTTCCTCGTCACAAACAGACCTGGAGTTGTGTTTTGTTTCATTCACACATGTTTAACACACAAACCCTGTATATTTAGGCTGAGTTCTTCTGTCAAACTGAAAACACTCTGTTCCACCTTGTGATGTCATGTGGTAATACAGGAAGTGCTCCACTGTGTTTTTAAACCCCATACACCTTCACTAGAATCATTTGGATGGTTTCAGCCCCGGAATCACTGATCTCTACTGAACTACTAAGTTACTAAGGGTAAAACGTAGCTTGAAAACTACCTCTACATGACATCACAAGGAGGAACAAAGTGTTTTCAGTTTGAGAGAAGAACACAACCTAATAACAAATTATTACTCAAACAGGTGTGAATAAAACAAAACACAACTCCAGGCATGATTTTGATGCGGTAACAACATTATAAAATGATTAAAAGCTCACAAGAATCCATTTTGTGTAATATAAATAGACTGTATATATAAATGGACATAGCTAACCTGCTAGCTGCTGCAATCCAAATAGGGAGTGATCATGGGCGCGCTTCCGGCTCCATCGACTCTGACTCCAATTCACTTTACATTGAAAAACTGTCATCCCTCTTTCCGTAACTGCTGCTGTCAGACTCGTCATTTGGGTCTTAAAATGCTCGTATTGACCCGCTCTACATGATCCTGGTGTTTTTATTTTGCTATTTTATCCATAAATCAAGATATGAACATTAATAACAGACAAATCAGTCGCCTTCTTTCCACGAGGTCGCTCCCGCTAGCGTTAGCAACAGGTTTGATTGACAGTGTTGCTAAGCGCCCGCTCCCTGTTAAACTAGTGGTGCGGGCGGGAAGGGGCGTTACCTTCAACAGCCTGGCTCCGGATTGGCTCTTTGGTTGTTATGATACTCGTGGACATAACTCGGCTCCAAATTGGCCCCTATAACTGCTCTAGCCTCGATGAGCTTCATTTGACAGGAGCCGGTCTAAGGTAATATAGGACCTTTAAGCATTTAAAATAGTCAAAATACATTAACAGTATTTCCCATAGTTTCAAATTCATCATTATCTTCTAAAATACACAAAAACAACTATGACTTGGTTTGGTGGGATAGTACCTGCACTAAATATTTATCAGAGATTTACATCAGTTAAGTGAGAGTCTGTGGGAAAAAAGGTGAAAAGAAAAGTACAAAAATACAGGAAGTAGCAGTAGTACCTTTGTCATCAACACGGAAAATTCCATTCAAAATGCAGAGACAATTTACTTGCGAGGAGACAACACTGATTAAACACTGATTTAGTAAAATAAAGCTGCTGTCATCTTTTTATTAGTCATAACTGCTGTGTAATTTAGACTGTGAAATGAGTAGTGACAGTTTACAGCGAAAGAGAGTTAAAACTAGAGCTATTTCTTCCTTGTACTTAGTGTCAGGATAAATGAGTCACCTCACAGTACACTATACAAATACACTGGGGCTACATTTGACTTGTAATGTTAAATATGTGTCAGTATGTATGCAGTGGTGGAAGAAGTACTCAACTGTGTTACTGAAGTAAAAGTATAGATACCAGAGCAAAGAAATACTCAAGTAAAAGTAAAAGTATCACATGGAAAAATCGACTTGAAGATGCTTTGCACAGCTTTTCTGGTGGAGTGTTTTCCACCTACTTGTCTCCATGGAGATGTTATTGCTTTGCCTGGAATGTTCCATGGTATGAACACATAAACATATCCATCTAGTGTTTATTCATTACGGATGTTTCCATTGCTCAAAAATACAATAATTTCTTTTGTGAACAGGGGCGCCTCTCCACAGATCTGAACTGTAATGTAGCGTGGTGCTGTGACCTGCTTGTCTCCCTTGTGATAGACAGGTTTAATCTATACTGTGGACCATTCTAGACAAGTCAATAACATTTCCATGGAGGCAAGCAGGTGGCGGACCCTCCACTAGAAATGTTACGCAGTGCAGCTTTAAGTAAAAGTACCAGTACCAAAAGTACCAGTTTAAAAATGTATTTAAAGAGTAAAAAGTTAAAGTATTTTGTGCAGATTTTGAGGTCTTATAAGGCTTCAGATGTAGTGATTTTGATAAAAAATTGTGCTGAATTTTGTTCAACAGAAACAATTGATTCGATTGATTCCTAGCCGTTTTTATTTGTATATTTTAGTTTATGTAAAAAATAAACTCTCAGCCTTTTCAGCAGGTCTCAAACAGTAATCAAAAATACTTTCACTTTTCAGTCCTGCTCAAAATTGCGTGGAGTAAAAAAGTACAGATACCTGCTCTCAAATGTAGCGAAGTAAAAGTAAAAAGTATCCACTGTAAAATCTACTCTAGTAAAGTACAGATATCTAAAATTTATACTTAAGTACAGTACTTTACTACTTTTACTTTGTTACGTTCCACCACTGAACATATGAAATAAACACATACACAAATATTCGTACAAGAAGGATTGATGTTCAGAGGGAAAACGCAGTAATTTGAATGTAATGGAGCATTTTTAGGAGAAAAAGGTAAATACATGACAACTTATGGACTCAAGTTTCTGTGCTATTATCCCAGTTTCGTTGTGAATTGTGATGATTGTGGTAGCTGTTGTCTGTTCCTCTTGTTGCACTAAAATGTGACACTGTGTTGTCCCTGCTGAAGACAGCTGCTTGTTTTCTTATTAATTGCATTAGTTGCGCGGATATTAGCCTTTGGTCTAAGCTTCTGAAGTGATTAGTACAACCTTAATGAGTTTTCTGACCCGGAGCAGCAGGGGGCCAAAGGTATATGAAACAAACTTACCCTGACTCGGCCTTTGAGTATCCACAGAGACCGAAACTGCACCAATAGGACTTGAAAAACATGTTTGATTTGTAGACACAGGAAAGACGGGGTATTTTACTTCTATGGGGTATTAACTGCTAACACATAACATTTAGATCACGGTTAGCTTTTATTGTTTTGAAAATGCTATATTCGCCAAAAACAACGTATTCATTTGTTTCTGAGTCTCGCCTCCCTTTGCTCTCCACGCTAAGTCACTCCACCTTCAGAGCGCTACCACATTACAGTCAGCGTGCATCCCGCTAATGAAACATCGAATCAGGTTTGTTAAGTTGCAGTGTACAGTTTTGTATCATGTTTATGTAAATTTATGTCATGTGGGAGGATGGGTGACGTAGGTTTGTGGGCGGAGCATTGCACAGAATCTTACAGCTAAGTGTAAGGAGGGTCGAGTAATGGCCTGGGAGAGATCACTAAACTACTGAAACATGCATGGATGACATCTAAAACCTCTTCAGACATGTTTTTGATGAGGGAACAACGTTATAACATGGTAGAAAGCTTAAAGGGCCCATGTTACACTATTTTCTGATCTATGTTATAATGTTTCCTCGTCACAAACAGACCTGGAGTTGTGTTTTGTTTCATTCACACATGTTTAACACACAAACCCTGCATATTTCGGCTGAGTTCTTCTCTCAAACGGAAAACACTCTGTTCCACTTTGTGATGTCATGTGGTAATACAGGAAGTCCACTGTGTTTTTTAACTCCATACACCTTCACGAGAATCATTTGGATGATTTCAGCTCTGGAATTTCCAATCTCCACTAAACAAAAGGTAAAATGTAGCTGTTAA
>KN483114.1:0-40404 GCA_000787095.1 Periophthalmodon schlosseri | reverse complement strand
ACAGACTAATAATAAAGGGTTAGTCAAACATGTGTGAATGAAACAAAACACAACTCCAGGTCTGTTTTTGAGGAGGTAACAACATTATAACATGGCTTAAACCTCACAAGAGTCAATTTTGTGTAATATAGGACCTTTAAAAAAGAAATAATTTTGCATCTTTAATAAGTCCCCTCTTGTTTGGACCAGAGCGAGTATGGTAATGTGCATTGATGAGCCGGTCACTGTGTGTGGGGGGGGAGGGGGTAGCACATCTGCTGCTGCCTCTGCATCTGTTGCATTGGCACTTGTAGTGAAGTGGGGTTTCTGCTCTTCTCATGTGCATTGATTTGATAGAGCTGTGCTGTTGGCTTTCTGTGGGTTGGTTCAATTTCTGTTGGTGAATTAAAGGTTCATTATGTAACTTCTCTGTTGGAGTGACCACCGCCTGCTTATCTCCATGTATGTCAGTGCTTTGCTTGGAATTTTCCACAGTATGGCATTTAATTTATCTATCTTCACGGAGACAAGCAGGTGATGCCATCGAGATAAGCTACAGGTCAGATCTGTGGAGGGGCTGCTAACAGTTGCAATGCATGTTTTTCAAGCAACAAAAACAACTCTAACTGAATAAATACAGATATATTTTTAATGACACTCTGCGGAACATTCCAAGCAAAGCATCCACATTTCCATGGACAAGTGGAAATTGTGCCTCCCTCACCAGAAGAGGCAGAGCAATGTTATGAAAATGCCAGCTTTTTGAATGTGAACTTCCTGTCTCCATGGAGATATGATTGCTTTGCCTGGAATGTTCCAGCATTAAACTTTGCATAATCTCATCTTGAGTTAAAATGCCTTGAAAACACGCATTGAAAGTGGTTAGTGAGTGGAAAAAGTGCTCATGATTTGACAAGGTGAGTCAGAATGATAGGAATAAAATGCCTTGAAAACACGCATTGAAAGTGGTTAGTGAGTGGAAAAAGTGCTCATGATTTGACAAGGTGAGTCAGAATGATAGGTATATCTTAGGAACGTGAGGAATAAGTTTGAAAACTGTTTAAAATGAATTAGTTCGTGTTAGGAACGTGAGGAATAAGTTTGGAAACTGTGAACTAGTTCTGTTTTTCACATTTTTAAGATAGGAAAAATCAGGTGCAGCGCCTTTAATCTACATTTTCACTTACGTAAATGCTGTTTACTACTTCTCTATATGTGTAAAATGCTAAACATATTGAGAGCTTTTGTCAATGCTACATCACACTCCATTCAAGAATTTCTTTAGCTCGACTACAGCCCTATTACACAGTTACTCCAAGCTTTAGAAAGAAAAGTGAAAGTATGCTACAAGTGGTACTATATCTACATTAGCTATTTGCGCCGTTAGTTTTGCGCTGTTGTGCTGTTTATATCATAGTCTGTATAAACAAGTGGACTAAGTGAGTGTGGCATCACCCATAGCGTTTGGCTCCAGTCAAATGAAGCTCATCGAGGCTAGAGCAGTTACAAGGGCCAATTTGGAGCCGAGTATCATATTTGGAATTCGAGTTACAAGGGCCAATTTGGAGCCGAGTATCATATTTGGAATTCCGACCGTGAGTATCATAGCAACCAAAGAGCCAATCCGGAGCGAGGCTGTTGAAGGTAACGCCCCTTTTCGCCCACACTGCTATTAATGTTCATACTGTATCTTGATTTACAGACACATCGTATATAGTCAAAGGAAATGCCAAGTTTGTGTTTTTTTCCTCTGACTTTGGCTATAACATTTTTCTGATTCGGATTTGAGTTTAGAAATACATTGGAATACAGTGCAAAGCTGTTCTAAATCACAAAACTTGAAATCCCCTTACCTAAACCTTCCTCTCTTATAAAACGCCTCGTGGGCTACTTCACTTTCAGCCCTGTCAGCGATTGCTCAAACCCTACACATTTTGTTTGTACTGTAATATTTTCTTATGTTTTTCCCGTTCTCGTAACACTGATCTTGGTCCAATCCTCCTGTCATCTCTCATCCGGATCAGACGATGCATTTAAGCGTGTGTCGCGGTGCCATTGGCGAGCTGTGGGCACGGGACATGCCACTCTGTGTTACGCGTGGGCGGCCGGGGATGGATTGTGCCACATAAACATAACGCTTGTAGAGGTTGGGGGAGGATTGAAGAATGAAGAATGCAATGCCAGATTTTTTTTAATTTTTTTTTTATGGAACTGTACGTAGTTTGCGTTCTTACAGTTTTAAAAAAAGGGAACTACAATCACAGCTGAACCTGGGTTGCCAGTTTTCCTCATTCTCAGCGAATGGGCGGCATAAACAGCAACAGCAGAAGCACTTATTAATGACTGGCTGCGGGTGCTGGGGTTTAGGTAGCGACGATTCAGATCGTTGAGAGTCCGTTTGGGTGTAAACCAACTGGATTTCAACGCTGAAACTGGCAACACAAATGAGAGGCTCGTGTGAGGCTCATTCTGCTTTCTGATTGGTCTTGCGAACCAAAACACCAAATTATAACATAAACAACTTGTCCATCATGTCCAGTGTTTTTGTAATTAAGAATAAATCAGTATTATAATTGTTATTTGTAAAAGTTAGTTTAGTAAAAGTGTTTGTGGAATTTAAAATCAAGCTCTTACACACAGTTCATTTAGATGTGAATGCATTGGATCTATTTGTTTCTTTCATGCACTTTTAAAGCTCCACAGGGTAACTTTTCAGATGGGGAGGGTCTGTCATATTCTTGTCTTCATGGAGATGCTATTGCTTTACCTGAAATGTTACACAGTATGGCATTACACCTACCAACAGAAGAGCAGTTTGAATCAGGGCTACATGATTAATCACAATCAAATTGAAATCACAATCTGACTGGAAGCAAATGGCAAATCATAAAGGCTGCAGTTTTTGAAGTACCATATGTTCCTCCACAAACAACATAAAAACGACTATTTCCAAAAGATAATTTTAACAAGTTTTTGTCAGTTCTTCTGGACATGTTTAAAATGTGAACTTCAAACAGAATCTTATCATTCAAACATAAATCACAAATATAATCGCAAATGTAATGCTTGCCTACCTTGAATTTCATCAACTACACGTTTGTTTGCATTCTTACTGTGAGCAGGGTTCACCTCTCCCCAGATCTGACCTGTAGCTTGGCCATTGGCAGAGGTGTGTAGAGTAGCCAAAACTTTTACTAAAGTAAGAGTAAGGTTACTTCAAAATAATATTACTCAAGTAGAAGTCCAAGAAATTACTCAAGAAAGAGTAAAGTATTTGGGAAAACTGCTACTCAAGTAAGAGTAACTTAAAGAGTAACTGTTGGAACGTAACATCTGATTTATAATTTAATGTTAATGTATCTGGTAAATCTGGTGTTTTCAAAGGAGAGACACAAAAGTGAGACAAACGTAAGAAACGCAAATGTTCAAATCATTTCATATTTTCGACATAAATCTTCTCTCAGATTTACTCACAATGGGAATCGTAACCAAAACTTTTACTCAAGTAAGAGTACGGTTACTTCAGTAAAAATATTTCTGAAGAGCAGTAAAAGTATGCTGTTGGAAAAGCACTCTGAAAAGCACAACTTCTTTAAAAAGTTACTCAAGTAAACGTAACTGAGTAAATGTAACTGACTAAATGTAACTAGGAAACTAACTTAGTACTAGCCACCTCTGGGCACTGGCGAGCTGTGGGCGCGGGACATGCCACCCTGCGTTATACGTGGGCAGCAGAGCATGGGTCGCGCCACATAAAGACAAGATGGCGGTGCTGACGGTTGTGGAGGTTGTGGAGGTTGGGGGTGGTATGAACTGTCTGTTTGAGTGACTCTGATGCATAGATTTGACTGCAGGCTGCTCTGGGGATGTCATTTATCATAAGAGCCCTGTCTCCTACATGTTTGTTTTAAAGGTACAGCTTTGAACAGATTTCATTTTCTTGACGCTGGTCCTAACCTTAACCACAGTCACTACTTACCAAACCTTAACCTAAACCCCAACCTTAACCTAAACGAACCTATATCGTTAATTTAAACCATGTTGTTGATCTAATATTGAAAGGTTTTTTTCACGGAATCGCGACTAATCGTAATTGTACTTGAATAATTGTTGTTATTTGGACTAAACACTGAATTCTAACGCACACGCAAAAAACCCTGTTATCACAAATAGTCACATTTTTACATAAAGCGCTCACTCACAAAAACATTGGGGTAAGTGTCTTGCCCAAGGACACAACAATAGCATTTATCTGTAGGAGGTGGAATCGACAAGCAAGCATCAATATGGTGGAGTCCTTTTTTTTAAAAAAATACACAAAATATTGAAAGAATCTGTATTATTCATTAGACAAGAAAACCGATCTACCAATGATGTTACGTTGAGAGCGGGATTCAAACCGCCAACCTTCAGATCAGAGGACAAACACTCCAGCTGAGCTACTGTCTATTCAGAATCTATTGCGAAGTCTTCAGTCGCCTTATTTCGAAACTCTCACTCAATTTACAATAGAAATTATTTGTTTAACTGATCTCCAATCTGATATTGAAAACGCACATTATAATATTAATCAGAGCCTGTTTGTGTTAGATAATATACTGTCATGTGCTCCCTCAATTTTCCAGATAGTTCCATCATGAAAAAAATGTGAAATCTGTCAACAGGCCAAAAGTATTCCAAAAAGATTCACTCTTCAAACTTTTCTTCACTTGACCAAATTCAATTTTCTTTTGCAATGTATAATATATATTGAGTTTTGTCTATGGCAGAGTATAAGTGTCACATAAAAAAAAATAAAAATATGCGGGTTAGAATAAAGTTAAGGAACAATAACAGAGGGAGGAGTGTAGGCCGCTCTTCACCCATACTCTGCTCCCTTATAGCTTTGCCTCTCTAAACGTCTGCAGTTTGCACATAATCACTGTTCAAAAATGTGCTTATTGTGGATAATTTAAGCCCCTCGTTACGGGCTGGTTTTTATTTTATTTTATTTGAGCTTGTAATTCATATAAGCGCCTTTCGTTTGCCCTCTGGCTCAGGTTAATTACTGTGTTTTGACATCGATGTCGGTCCCTAAATCTTCATAAAATTACATCTTTATTTTGCCCACGACTTTATTCTCGTAAATGAATGACCTTAATGTCCAAATGTTCTGACTTTATTTTCGTAGTGCTGCATATTTCATTTTGTTATGTGAGACTTAACTTTGTTGTATCAACCACCCGAACCTGCCCCCCCACCACACACACGCACACACACACACACACACACACAGTTGAAAGTAGTTACTGCATAAAATGGCAGTTGAGTATTTTTGATCTGATAAATAAAGCTCTGAAATGGTTTGAACAAGCTAAGACAGAAAGTAAAAAATAACTGTTGATAACATGGATAAGGTCATTTTAACATACTTTCCATCATGCTAAGTTAAAATATAAAACTGCAAACGGAGACAACAGCGGCTCAGTGGTTCGAGCGTCCGAAGGTCGGAGGATCGATTTCCGCTTGGAACCAGTTCTGTCGTAGTGTCCTTAAGCAAGACACTTCACCGTTGTCTAGTGTGAAAGTGGTGTGCGCGAGAGTGATTGGTGTATGGTGGGGCCGACGGTGCAGATTGGCAGCCTCACTCGCGTCAGTCTGCCCCAGGGCATCTGTGGCTAGAATAGTAACTTACCAGCACCGAGTGTGGAGTGAATGGCTTTGAGTGTCTTGAAAGTCTCTATATAAACCCAGTGCCTTATTTTTAATCAAGATAAAACACATCGTATTCTCTGTGGTATCACTAAAAGTTCACAGTTGGAAGTATATATTTAGATTGACTTTACTATCTTCTATACCATCCTGTTTCTGATTCCTCTTATATTGTCCTTGGTGCAGTGACATTGATTGCCCAGCGGGGGTGCGATCATCAAATTATGCTACACCCATATATTCACATGGATAAAAATCTCAAAAGGGTAATTTTAACATAATTTCCATAATCCCAAATTAAAATATAAAACTGCATTCTCAACGGCATTACTCAAAGTTCACAACTGGAACTTTATGTTATATTTTATTCCATACCGTCCTGTCTGTTCCTGCGAGCGCTCCACCGCTGCCTGCTTCCTTTCATGTTGTCCTTGGTGCAGTGACATTGTGAAGAGCCAGTGGGGGTGTCATCATTAAATCATGCTATAGCCATATATTCACATGGAGATGGGTTAAGTAGCAGCTTAATCTGCCTTAAAAGATTTTTACAGCAAATTTCAAGGTCAGTTTTGGAACCTTTTGAGCAGCCTATGCATGATTACATGTTCACAAGTAAATACATCATAGAGTGAGGGCAGAGGGAGGCATTCTGGGCATTTATGTTCTGTTCATTACTACACTTCCAGATCATAACATTAAAGCTGCCAGATTCAAAATTCATAAAATGTAGCAGGAAGGAAAAATAAAATACTGCAAGCCACAAATGACTATGACAACATCTATACAAAATATGCATACAAATATTACCCCTAAAGTAAAAATCATACACCTCATTTAAATGAATTTACAAGTCATTTCCCATGTAGTAAGGTTTCAAACTGTAGACCTACTTTAGAGCATGTAGGGCAGTAGTTCTTTAGTAGGTTCATTGGTTGATTCATTCTCCATTTATTGACTCCAATGCTGGCCCTGACCCTGACCCTGGCCCAGACTCTGACGCTGGCCCTGACGCTGGTCCTGATCCTAGCCCAGGCCCTGACTCTGGCGCTGACATTGGTCCTGACGCTGGCCCTGACGCTGGTCCTGATCCTAGCCCAGGCCCTGACTCTGGCGCTGACATTGGTCCTGACGCTGGCCCTGACGCTGGTCCTGATCCTAGCCCAGGCCCTGACTCTGGCGCTGACATTGGTCCTGACGCTGGTCCTGACTCTGGTGAAAGTTTAAAAACATCCAACTTTTGTCACTGTCGCCAACACTACAGCCAATCAGCAAAAGTGTCTTTGACCTGACATAAGAACTGCACAGTCCAATACAAAATCCACATGGCGGAAAAATAACACTGGCTCTGTCCAATTTCCTATTTGGCTTTATCAAAAAGACAAAGGGGATATAGGCTATCAAAGAAACCTGCTGCCTTTTAGACCCAGACTCGTCTTTTTCTTTGGTTTGTGAAGCAGAGTTGCATATATTTCAGTCAAAAACCTTGTGACATGTGCAGCTTTTCTCACTGAAATGCATAAAATACTAAAATACTTTTAAAACCTCATCGCTGAGACACTTGATCTGTTCTTCTTGCACAGCTGTCTCCGGCCGCTCGTGTGTTGGATTTTTACCCCGATGTGATGAGCGTCGCTGGGAGCTGTTGCCCCCCGTGTGTTGAGCCCATTAGTAAAATAATTATTCTTGTATTAAGATTTATAAGGATTTATACGCACAACATGAGAAGGGAGAACACATGGAGTGAGTTTGGGGATGACAGTTTAATCTGCCTTTTGATTTATAATAATGCTGTTTACTGTTTCATAGTCGTTTTTGAGCAGAAAAGATGATAATGGAGCTTTATCCAGTGCCATTCCAAGCCCCTTTTATCTGATGAATCGATGGACAGATATTTACTCAAAAATGTAGGTTAAAAGATTAAAGATACTATCAACGTAATAAGTAACATTCTCTACTTTAAAGATGCCCTATGGAACTTTTCTGCTGAGGCTCTGGCACCTTCTGGTCTCCATCGAGCTGTTATTGCCGTATCATGCTTTTATTCAACTGCAGTTTTTTGTTTTTTTTTCATTGCTTGCCTCCCGCAGATCTGACGTATAACTTGGTCTGATAGTGTTACCTTCTCATCTCCGTGAAGACTGAAACGTTTTAAGTCACACTTTCTGTGCTACACTCAGGCAATAACATCACCATGGAGACAAACAGGTGGCGGATCGTCAACCAGAAAAGTTCCATAGTGCACCTTTAACCAGTAGTATTCTTGTACCACTTTAAAGGTACACTGTGTAACTTTTCTGGTGAGGGACCGCTACTTGCTGGTCTCCATGGAGATGTATTGCATTGCCGTATCTTGCTTTTATGCAGTTGCAGGTGTTTTGCATTGCTCACCTCTCCACAGATCTGACCTGTATCTTAATCTAATGGTGAGTCTCCATAGAGATTGAT
This sequence comes from Periophthalmodon schlosseri, assembly GCA_000787095.1. NCBI lineage: Eukaryota > Metazoa > Chordata > Actinopteri > Gobiiformes > Gobiidae > Periophthalmodon > Periophthalmodon schlosseri. The sequence continues at coordinate 32,289 of KN483114.1, read as the reverse complement.
CAATTTTAAGTCATACTGTCTGTGGTACACTCAAGCAGTAACATCGCCATGGAGACAAGCAGGTTGCACATTGTCAGCCATAAAAGTTCCATAGTGTAGCTTTATTTGTTGGTTTATATTTTAGGTTGAGGACAGACACCTCTTCCTTGACACAAAGTAAGCTTGCAAACTCCAGTGATACTCAAGTTTTAAGTCATACTCTCTGTGGTACACTCAGGTAATAACATCACCATGGAGACAAGCATGTTGCGGACCATTATCCATAAAAGTTGCATAGTGTAGCTTTAAGTTTTAGGTTTATATTTTAGGTTAAAGGTCCTATTTTACACACTTTTGAGTTTTAAGCCATGTTATAATGTTGTTACCCCATCAAAAACATACATACTTCACACATGTTTGACTATATCTGTCTACATCTCCAAAGCTCAAAATACTCTGTTCCACATTGTGATGTCATGCAGTGGTAGTTTTCAAGTTAACAGCTACCTTTTACCTTTAATTCAGTAAAGATTGGCAATCCCAGGTCTCAAATCGTCCAAATGCTTCTAATAAAGGCGTACAGTGTTTAAAAAAAACACAGTGGAGCAGTTCCTGCATTACCACATGACATCACAAGGTGGAACAGAGTGTTTTCTGCTTGAGAGAACTCAGCCTAAATATTCAGGATTAGTGTGTTAAACGTGTGAATCAAACAAAACACAGCTCCAGGTCTGTTTGTGATGAGGAAACATAACAGAGATCAGAACATAGCGTAATACGGGCCCTTTAAAGACGGATACATCTTCCTTCACACAAACTAGACTTTCAAACTCCAATAATACTCAAGTTATCAGTCATACTCTCTGTGGTACATTCCAGGCAGAGACAACAAACCCTCTGCCAGAAAAGTTACATAATACACCTTTAATTCCCACAACAACTTTAGAATAAACACATTATAAAACAAATCACTGTGCCGCTATATTTCAGATATTCCAGTGTTTTTCAAGCTCTCTTTTCTACCCCGTTTCATTTCACATTTGCGTCTCTGTGACTGATCTGTTCTTTGGAGGGAGCTGAGACTCACTGCCTACATTTGTACTTTTGTTTTGTAGCGTGACACGAGGAGGAGAGCCATTATGAGCCCCACGCGTCTGTCTTCCGGCTCATTCACTGAAACAAACACACTCACAACAGTTGGCTGTGTTTCCTCCCAACGAGTTTCCGATCGATTATAGTAAAATAAGGACTGGCTGATTAGCAAGCTGTAGAATATCGCTACTTCTTCCAGAATTCAGCTTTGAGATAACATCTTGATCGACCCTATTCCTAAACTTGTACTAATGCAGTCACCAACACTTCTGAGGTGTTTCGGCACAATTGGTAGCACAATTTGTACACAAAGTAATTTAAAGTGATTTACAGAATAAGAAAGACATTAAAATCTCAATACAACAAATCAAACATAAATACAAAGTAATTTAAAGTGATTTACAGAATAAGAAAGACATTAAAATCTCAATACAACAAATCAAAACATAAATAATCATCATAAAATGAACATTAAAAGAGAAGAGTGCAAAATAAAAACCTTTCAGTCATATGCACAGCTAAACAGAACCGTTTGGAGCCTGGATTTAAACATTGCCAAAGTAGAGGCCTGTCTCACATCTTCAGGAAGACTGTCCCAGGTTTTAGCTGCATAAAACTGAAACGCTGGTTCCCCATGTTTAGTCCTGACTCTGGGCACCAGCAGGAGGCCGGTCCCTGAAGTCCTCAGAGTGTGAAATTGATCATATGGCATAAAAACCTAAAATGACTTCATTGACCCCATAAGGAAGCCTGTCTTTAGCATGTGACCAGGTTCTCCAATGTCCCTGGGGCTGCACCAATTTGATTAGTCCACTGGTCAAAGGTCAGAAAATATTGACCCTGGACTTAGTGGTCCAGACTGGCCCCCGTAACGAAGAGAAAAATACAAACAAACAAGTTTTAAGATATCAGTTAGTATTATCAATACACTAAGCCTGTTACTAATGTAAAGAGAGAGGCTTAATATAAACAATTATTAATAATGTAGCTCCACCAACATTGAAAACATTTATTAAACTTGCTCCTCTGTGAAACCAAATTGCGTAGTTCCAAAAAGATCCTTGGTCTTTTCTTTTCAAACCATCAGACAATGGAATCAGCTCCAGACAGTCTGCAGTTGTCTGACCATCTTAATAATTTTAGTAGAAATTTGAAAAAGCACATTTTAGATAATCAAGTGTGTCAGTCTAGTTAATTTGCCCCAGACACTTTCACCAGCTCCTCTGGTTGGACCCCAAGGCGTTCCCAGGCCAGCCGAGAGACATTGTCCCTCCAGTATGTCCTGGGTCTTTCCCGTGGCTTCCTCCCGGTGGGACATTCCCGGAACACCTCTCCAGGGAGGCTTCCAGGAGGCATCCGGAACAGATGCCCGAGCCAACTCAGCTGGCTCCTCTCGACGTAAAGGAGCAGCGACTCTACTCCGAGCTCCTCCCATGTGACTGAACTCTTCACAGGTTTTTATTGCTAAAGAAATACCTCGAAAAGCATGCATTGTGAGTGTTATCGCCTCTACACAGATCTGGGCTGCAACTTAGCCTAGTGGCCACCTATTTGTCTCTATGAAGATGGATCAGTTTAATGAAATACAATGGAACATTCTTGACAAAGCAATAACAATTCTGCATGGACTTAAGGAAGTGGACTCTAGCGGACTTGATTTTGTTTTGAGTTTTGGACCAAAACCACTCCCTCACACATACAAACTCCACTAAAAAAACGCTATCTGTGCTGCCGTGTGGCCTAGGGGTTAGGTTATGGCACTTATGCTAGACTCTTCATCATTACAGGATCGATTTGACATCTTCTGAATCTCTCTTTCCCCACTCCATTTCTCGCTTCATATCCTGGCCAATAAAACCAACCGCCCTGATGGTCTGGAAATTAAACCCAAAACCTTCTTGCTGCGAGGTGAAAGTGAATGATAAAGTCTTGGATCGCTGCTCAACGAACTTTCACAATTGGAAAACTCTTGTCTCTAAATGCCCCCCATCCCCCCTCTCTCTCTTCTCGGTAATAATTTCACGTTCTGTTATTCCATTACCGTCCTCTGCTCCAGGTAGGTGTGGGCTTACAATGACGGGTTTATATTTGATCACATTACATCTTGCGTGCCTCTGTCGTTTGGAACTTTATTAGGCAAGTCTTGGGCTGGCACAGAGCATTAGCATAGCCCCATCATTCATTCTCTTCCCACGAGTCTGCTCTCTGGACGTGGGACTGGTGCATTGCAGGTTGAATCCAAAAACAGCACAACAAGAACATCAAATGAACTGCTCAGTGGAGATTAGGAGAGCCGCGCAAACAAGCCAGGGCCCATTTCAATAATTCATCCGCCCCTGTCCGCTGTCCTGGTCCTTTATTGGTACAACATTTCACTGTAGACCACAGAGAGCTCTGGGGACGTGGTGCGTTCTGGTGCCAGAGATAAGGGTGGGAAAAAGCATCGCTCTTGGCTGTGACAGAGACAGGCCTCTCCGCGGCCCTGACATTATGGCTGTAATCATAAGAATATTAAAGTGTTTTGGCCAGTCTGCTCCTCCGCTCAGACCAGCGCTGTGGGGTTTGGAGGTGGGCAGTAACACGCTCGGCTCGCGCTGTAATGTGGCTGTGCTGCGTTCAAATACCACTCAGTTCAAATCAAACATGAGCCTAAAGTGGGGTCTCTGAGTCGGAGCAGAGGGAGGGGAAATAATGGGCGGCAGAGTGGAACAGGTTTTTCATTAAAATGAATGTGCTAAAGACAAAAGGGGGCAGTGTCTGAATACCAATGTGCTCTGTGTGTAGACTGTGGCTGCAGACTGAAGACGCTTCATCTGCATTTCTCTGAAGGTTCTTCTGCTCGTGTCAGACAGGAGCTGAGGTGAGGACAGCCTCAGGAGCTAATTCACACTGATGTTATCTGCTGCTTAGCAAAACAGCTGTGCTAGCGCCTCAATCTGGATCTATTCTTATGAATAAATGATATGAACCCTCTGCCCTCTGCAGACTGGTCTACAGAGTTCCTCTGGTGTTAAGATTAAGATTAGACTTTTTTGTACCCGTAGGGAAATTTGTTTTTTGCATTTGACCCGTCTTCAATGCCAATAGGGCAACCTGATGCAGGAGCAGTGAGTGACCACAGTAAAGCACCCAGGGACCCATATCTAGAGCATGACCTGGTCAGGACTACTTTAACAGGTAGAAACAAAGTCCACACAGAAAGGCCCAGGCCATAATTGAACCTGCAACCTTCTTGTTGTGATGCAAGAATTTGAGTCACTCACCGTGCGCCACATGTGACTCTCAGCGTCTGTTGAACAGCCTCAACAAGAAGTGTTAGAGATGAGTGAGAGCAGAGTGTGTCTGCAGCCCTGTGCCTCATCCACAAACATTATCGACCCAAGAGTGAGCCCTGAGCAGAGGCACGAGGAGCGGAGACACGAGGAGCAGAGGCACGAGGAGCGGAGACATGAGGAGCGGAGACATGAGGAGCACAGGCACGAGGAGCACAGACACGAGGAGCATAGACGCGAGGAGCAGAGGCACGAGGAGCACAGACACGAGGAGCACAGACACGCGGAGAGCTTCATCTGAGTCTAACATCTCTGGTCTCCACAGTGTAACGCAGGGCCAAACAGTTGAGGGCTAATTACAGATTACTGTCAGGTTCTCCTCCTGTGGTGATTCTGCTGCATCAATGACTCACTCCTCTCTCTGGATAATCATGTTAACTGATCGATACTCGTTACTGGTTAACAACATGGGGACCTGCTCACACTGGGACACATTTTCAACATAGAGACATTGAAATTTGAATACGGTATTGGTTTATTGCAGTATTTCGCTATTTCTCAACGAATTATATAAAAAATGATATAGTCGTTGTTGCAGTTTTAACCGATGTCCAGTAGATGTCACACATACGTCAGTGTTTCTCAAACTGTGGTGCATGAACAACTGGTGGTACGTGAGCTCCTTCAGATGGAACTTGGACAGCTTTTCATTTTGTGGGGTTGCCTAATATTAAAGTTCATTTTATCCACTTTTTGTCCTCCTTTGAATCATTTCTTGTTTTGTACTATAGTGGAAATGATGTAGTCCACTTTTAGACCTGGTTTAGTCCTAGATTAGACCTGGAATAGTCCTGTTATAGACTTGACCTTTTCTTTGGTGGTACTTGGTGTGAAAAATCACTGGTCTATGTCTGCTTCAGCTGGTCTCATTATAAGATACTTAATAGATACGAAACAATGCCATTTGTAAGAACTAATAATGTTTTTGCGCTCTTTTCAATTGTATTCTAAAACCATGTATTTTCGCCGTCAATATAAAGGGATTTTCTTGTTTAATAAGGGCCCCATGCTGTAATAACGCCCAGAGTCTAGACCATTGAAATTCAGATAATGAACTCTCCAATCTTTCAAATAACTAACTCAATGTTATCTCACTTTCGCCTTATCCACGGTCTCTAATTGAATTATTAATAGATTATATTAGAGAACACAAGCTCGCAGCACAAAGCCATGGCTGTGTGGCCCATCAGGGGGTTATATTTAGACGTGTTAATTTAATGATTATGAACTAGACAAATGGGACAGCCACAGAGAACGTATACTGCTTAAAAGAAGTAAAAGAACCGAATAAAACTGTTACAACACATCAGATTTTAAAGGAGAAAAAAATGATATGGAAAAGTGGACTTGTCATGCGCCTTTTTTGGCTTTTAAAGTGGGACTAAACACCAAACATATAAACATAGAGCTGGTAAACTGGGCAGTGCCTGGAGGGCTAAAGACAAGAGCGAGGGAGGAGAAGGGGTGTGGTCTGGGGGTCATGAGTGGTGTCACGTAGTACTTGAAATTGTAATGGCCACAAGGAGGCAGCACACACAATGCACACAAAGATGAAAATTAAATTGATTTGCGCTCAAATAGCCCCAAAAATGACAGGGAACAGTACACAATGATATTAAAATGCCACATACTCAGTTTAGTAGCAAAAAAGTGGATTTATTATTCAGTTCCACATTAAACATTCTGTTCACCTTGGCTTTTCTGTTTCATGTTTTAGAACTTAAAATGCTAATGGTAAACAGTCATGTTTTTATATAGCGCTTCTCCACCTTCAAGGCACTCGAAGCGCTTTACATCAAGGAACCGCTCACCCATTCACACGCACATTCATACACCAGTGTACGCAGACACTGGGGGCGAGGTGGGTTAAGTGTCTGGCCCAAGGACACAACGACAGCATTCATCTGTGGGAGCTGGAATCGCAGCGCCAACCTGTGGGTCTGTGGATGTGTCCGCTCAGTCAATGGTGTTTTTACCTTTAGATCAGTGGACAAATGCTATATCTCTTTACCTGCTCTGTAGTTATAAGTTATGGTGCACATGAATCATAACTGTTACTATATTTTGTACATTTAAAATCGCAGTATTGCTTTGAACATTTTAATAACAGAAACAAGTCATTGTGTTGTTTCAGTGGGTATGTTTTGAGAGTAGGAAGAAATGATCATTTTTAGATTAATGGTTTCTGGGTTGCAGAAGAAAACTATACTCAAACATGCATGAATCACTGTAAATACAACTTCAAATGAGTAAATGAGAAAGGAAAGGCATTATAACAAAGTAATTAAACACTTTTAAAGTCAATTTTGTGTAATGTCTCCTTTAAAATAATGACTCGGCTTGAATACACATTTTACTTCTGCTTTCCAGGGATTAGATTTGCGTTACATAGCTCCCTCTGCTGACAACAACAGGCATGGACACAGACTGTATATATAAGTGGACATACAGTAGCTAACCTGCTAGCCGCTGCGTTCCAAATAGGAAGTGATCATGGGCGCACTTCCAGCTCCATCGACTCCAGTTCACTTTACATTAGAAAACTGTCGTCCCTTCTTTTTTGTGTTTCAACCCATTGTCACTTTGTTTGTGTTTTGTCAAATGTTTGTGGGTTGTTGTTTTCCCTGCCAGGGGACTGCAGATGTAAATTACCCCAAGGCAAACTCTGGTACAATGCATGAAATGGCAACATTTATGTTCCAATTGTACATGGTAAAATAAAATAAATAATTGAAAAAATCTAATTAAGAAACTGTTGTCCCTCTCTCTGTAACTGCTGTTGTCAGGTTCGTCATTTTGGTCTTAAAATGTTCGTATTAATCCGCTCTTCATGATCCTGGTGTTTTATTTTGCTATTGTGTCTGTAACTCAAGATATGAACATTAATAACAGACAAATCAGGCGCCGTCTTTCCCTGAGGTTGCTCCCGCTAGCGTTAGCAACAGGTTTGATTGACAGCGTTGCTAAGCATTTAACATGGGGCGGGTGTTTACCTTCAACAGCCTCACACCGGATTGGCTCTTTGGTTGCTATGATACTCACGGTCAGAATTCCAAATAAGGAACTCGGCTCCAAATTGGCCCCTATAACCGCTCTAGCCTCTATGAGCTTCATTTGACTGGAGCCGAACGCTGTGGTGACGTCACACTCACTTAGTCCACTTCTTTATACAGTCTGTGGGCATGAACAATAAAACAAACTCTTTTAGCAGCCGTTTAGCAGCCGCTGTCGTGCTAATATATCCATGTGATAGTAGTGGGTGAATGCAGTGATTGTGTATTTTTGCTTTTAATAACTGCACAGGAGATTTTGGGGTTTCCAAACTGGAGAAATTCTCAAACAACATTGTCAACAGGATACATTAATGAAATAAGTGTGAATGAAGCAAACTACAGCTCCAGATATGTTAGAATTACTGTCTCAATCATTCAAAACTGTTATTCATTATTGTTTGGGGCTCCAGATATAACTGTACATTTGATCTATTTTTTAAAAAATATCTTGTGTGTTTCATTGTATTGTATTGTATTACTGCAGCTATATTTTCTTTTACTATCAATATATCACATTTCAGTTTTTTTAATGGTGACAGTAACGGTTAAAAGTGCTCCTTTAAGAATTCAAAAACGATAATCTCGCCCCTTAAAGGCACGCATACGTTACCATATATTATGTCCTAAGTTTGAAGTACCATGGGCGGTCATCTGCTGTTCAAACCCACAGGCTGAGCATGATAATGAGGGGAGGTCTTCTATATTAAACTTAAATAGAATCTCTGCTCTAATGAGACTGAGACTGTGTTACATGCATGAGAGGCTAAATGAAATGCTAACGCTAATGTGCAGAGGTCAAACCGAGACTGTGGGTTGGATTAAAAAAGTGGGGAAAACGTGGTTTTTGTCTACTTTTTGGATTATCTATGGTTTATATGTTATTTGGGGCTTATATAGTTATACCCTGAGAATGACCATAATTATGAGCCTATTTTAAAAGTTTAATACTTAATACTGAAAAAAATGTGTTAGCTGCCCTGAGACTGAGCAAAGGATTATGGTCTATGTAGTTCCCTTTGCTTTTATTTTTCACCACCACTGCAAAGTACATACAGTGCATAGTCTATTGTTACAGTGGTATCTGGAGTAGGCTAGTAATAGTAGTACTTGGAATTAATGAGAATGCACTGCAAAAGTTAACATCTAAATGATTAAATCTTTTTATAGTATTTCTTTCCACTGATTTAAAATAGTTTGTTTTAAGTTCAAGATTATGCATCGCTGATTCATTAAAATGGTAAATGGTCACATTTTTATATAGCTCTTTTCTACCTTCAAGGCATTAAAACACTTTACATCAAGGAACCACTGTCACTGTCAATGTCAACATTCACTTGTGGGAGCTGGAATCGCACCGCCAACCTGTGGGTCACTGCATCTGACCAATCGCACCGCCAACCTGTGCGTCACTGCATCTGACTGTTGTACCAATGATGTTTGTCGAGAACGGGATTCGAACCGCCAACCTTCGGGTCAGCGAAACTTTTCATTTTAACATATGTTTTTTCAGGTAGCAAAATAATAAACAAATAAACAACTTAAAGGTCCACTGTATATTTTCTGGTGGAGCGAGTAGAGCACCCACCATCTGCTTGTTTCCATGGAGATGTTATTGCTTTGCCTGGAATGTTCCTGAGTATCAAATTAAACTTTAATCTCAATTTGGAGACATGCTGTTGGTGCCATCGGCCAAGTTACAGGTCAGATCTGTGGAGAGGTGACCCCACTCACAGTAAGAATGCATGTTTTTAGCAATAAAAAACCTTGTAATAAAATAAGTACAAAGGAGATAAGATCTATGCCATACTGCGGAACATTCCAGACAAAGTTATGACATCTCCATGGAGACTAGCAGAAACGTCGGTGCACCATGAAGCCAACTAAAGTCAAATATCAAAGTTTAGTCCACTGATATATTTGTTTCGGGGTATGAAAGAAATATACTGAAACTGAAACTAAAAACTATTGAAAGATCATTCATTTTAATTCACGCGTTCGTTTTTATTTGCAGTGTTGGTCCGCTCGATAATGAAACCTTTTGTTTTCCTCCCCGTTTCCATGAGTTTTCAGAACAAAAGCGTTAGTCACAGCCCACCTGAACACACCACGCCCGGGGGCCTCCATCCGAGCAGACGGCCTCATTCCCGCTTCCTGGAATCTCAGCCGCGTCCAACATTTTGTCTTTTCGCTTCTGCTGCCATTATCGGTCCCCCGAGGAAACATAAACCAGGAGAGGGGACTATGTGGGAGAGGGGGGAGGGCCAAATTCAATAACAGCATCAGGGAGCAGACTTGGAGGCACAGAACAGCGTGTAGAGGCAACAGTGATGTGATGCATTTGACATATAACATAATGAGACTGATAGCTTACCGTTAATGCATATTCATGAAATTGGAGGCAGAACACAAGGTACATTTTGGCTTTGTTGGGACAGTTATTTTTGTCATCATTATATTATCTGTTTCTCTATAGCTCTGAATAAATTGTATTGCCTGGAGGCCTTGAATTTGTTGAGTGTGCATGTTCTCCCTGTGTCTCATATCTGAGGCTTTAACAATCATTATATTGAAAGAGAGGGTATTTTACTTCTATGGGGTATTACTGCTAACACATAACATATTTAGATCACTAAGTTACTTTTTATTATATTGAAAACACTATATTCATATGTTTCACTTTTGTTTTTGACACCCTGAGTCTCCCCTCCCTTTGTTCTAAGTCACTCCCCCTTCAGAGCGCTAACACAAGCAACGTGCATCCTGCTTATGAAACTACTGCACATCACGTCAGGTTTGCCAAGTTGCTGTGTACAGTTTTGTACCACGAGTTTGTATATTTATGGACAATTGTCATGTGGGAGCATGGATCATGTAGGCTTGTGGGCGGAGCATTGCACAGAATCTTACAGCTAATCGTAAGGAGAGATCGCTAAATTACTCAAACATGTATGGATGACATATAAACTTTTTTCCGGCATATTTTTGATGAGGAAATGACGTTATAACATGATAGACATGATAGACAACAAATTTATTTTGCGTAATACCCCTTTAAGAAAAATCTTGCCTATTTTGTTTTGTTTTAAGGAAGACAATCCTTCCTTAAACAGGCATGGGGGCCTAAGACATAATCTCTCCCCCATCTATAACCCCATCCTCAGACCCAAAGCGAACAAAAGGGAACAATAGGATCAGCCCGTAGGGCCATTAAAGGCTGAATGGGGGCCATTAAGGCTGAAACTGGAGAGTGGAGACAACAGCTGTTTACAGTTTCAGTGTAGGTAGCCCCTCCCTTCAGTTAGATATAAAGCAGTGTCCACCAGTAATCTGACCAGAACTGAGGAAGCGGCTTGGATGAGCAGCGAAACGTCCTCACTCTTCCAATGTTTTGTCCGGCTGACAGATTAAACTTCGGTTTTTACTATGGATCAGACCTGGACGACAGAGGGATTACAGACACTTTGTTTTATTTTATTGAAATGTATAATTTTAGTTCCTGGTTTGACACGGATGCCCGATATGACATACATATAGGAGATCAAGATCAAGATATGAACATTAATAACAGACAAATCAGGTGCTTTTTTTCCCCGAGGTCGCTCCCACTAGCGTTAGCACCAGGTTTGATTGACAGAGTTTCCTTGCACCCGCTCCCTGCTAAACCAGCAGTGTGGACCTTTCTTTGGATTGGCTCCTTGGTTGATATGATACTCGCAGTCGCAATTCCAAATGTGAAACTTGGGTCCAAATTCGCCCCTAACTGCTCTCGCCTCGATGAGCTTCATTTCACTGGAGCCGAACGCTATGGGTGACGTCACACTCACTTAGTCCACTTCTTTATACAGTTTATGGTTTAAATCTATTTGTTTTTTTTGTTTTTTTCCTTGAGTTTACAAACTACATTAAAACTTTTTTGGCACTGTCTGCTAATGTGTGCATTGTGTCATCACGGTAACTGCTGAACATTCCGCCATACACATAAATGAAGAACCCCCCCATGTGAGGCTTTAATGCATTCTTTATCATCTGTTACATCAGTGGAACAAAACTACAGCAGCTCAGCAGATTAAACATGTAATGATTGAACTGAAGAGGCTCTCCAACACTGCGTAAAGCTCCCAGCGCACGAAACACAATCACACATATCACAGAGCGAGAGCACGCGGCAGATACACATCCCATTTTCTGCAGTTTAATTTCACCAAGAGTAGCTTTGCATTTACTTTGCATATTTCATTTTTCTTTGCGATGATGTATCTGTATATAGATGCATCCCACTGTAGAATTTATTCACATTCATTACTGTTCTGAGATAGGAGGAAGTTATGCCAAGAAGTGGAACCAATAAGAGAAATAAATAGCCGTGTAAACAGTTTTGGGGTATTGGGTTTCAGTCATTTGGTTAAAGATTCACTATGTAACTTTTCTTTGCTGAACATCATCTGCACACAGCTTAAGACTAGACCACACAGACCATAGACTGTGTAAAGAAGTGGACTAAGGGAGTGTGATGTCACCGCGCCGGGCTCCAATCAAATGAAGCTCATCGAGGCTAGAAGTTATAGGGGCGAATTTGGAGCCGAGTTCCATATTTGGAAGTCAGAAGAGAAGAAGAACAGAAGAGCCAATCTGGAGTGAGGCTGTTGAAATGTAGAGCGGGTTAAAACCAACACTTTAAGACCAAAATGACAAGTCTCACAGCAGCAGTTACAGTGAGAGGGGTGACAGTTTTTCAATGTAAAGTGAACTGGAGCCAGAGTTGATGGAGCCGGAAGTGCGCCCATGAGCACTTCCTATTTGGAACGTGGTGGCTAGCAGGTTAGATTTGTCCATTTCTGTACAGTATACAGTCTACGGACCACTAGACTAAAAACCCACTTCCTGGTGTTTAATTCTAGCTAGACAGGATATCTTAGTGTTTTACTGCTTTATTGTTCTTTGCCTATGTGTTGTATTTTTTTGTTTTTTGTGGACTTGTCTGAAGCACTTTGGGCAGCTTAAGTTGTATTTTAAATGTGCTATATAAATAAAATTGAATTGAATCTCTGGAGATGTTATTGCTTTGCCCAAAATGCTCCACAGTAGGGCATTATACTTATCTAGCTCGCACACATTCAAATGTGTTTATATTGCTCAAAAATACCTTAAAAACAGGCATTCTATCTGTGAGCAAGGTTGCCTTTCCACAGATCTGATTGGTAATTGGCTTGGTTAATTCACTCCACGGAGATCTTTATTTTAAAGCCATACGTGGAACATTCCAGACAAATAATATGAAGGTGGCAAACCCTGCTCATTTTATGTACATTTCCTCCACCAGAAAAGTTACACAGTGCTCATTTTATGTACATTGACGTGAATAACTTGCACTTCTCAAGATACTGTAGTTTTCAGACCCCATTTTACTCCTACTTGAGTAATATATTTGACAGTGTAACAGTTCTCTTACTTGAGTAAATGTGTTGGTTCCTCTTCCTTCTGTGAGTAAGTCTACAAGTGACAAAAGCTTTATGATGACAATATGAAATTATTTGAACATTTGTGTTTCTTGCAGCGCTCCTTCAGTTTCAGTGTAGTTTTTGTGATTTTGTGGTCTATCCTTTGAAAGATGGACAAATAATAAACAGCAGTTATAAATGAACTTTTTAAATGCCCTTTACCCGATGTTTTTCCCCATGTATGTGAACAAAATTTCTCTTACCCCAGTAAAGATATATTATATAAGGAGCTCTTGAGGTCAAAATAAGTCTGCTGTGTGCTGTCTCTTTTTAAGTATAAATAATGTTTTATTATCTGATAATCAGGAAGAGCATGTTAGCATGGTAGTTGTTGTTAGCTTTACCCTCACGGCACTGGTCTCTGAAAGTTGTGAAAAGTGCTTATAAACTCACTGTGGTGAATAATTTGAATGTTAAGTGTACAATAACTTTGGACCACTGCAAATAATTTAAAATTCACTCATTTTTTCATGTTTTTAAGACAGTAAAAATCAGGTACAGTGCCTATGAAATAGATACAAATAAAAGTAATAAAATAGTTCTTTCTCTCACCCCAGTTTCTTGATAAACTTGAGACCAATATACCCTGGACCAAAGCTAGAGTTATGTTTTGTTTTGCTACTAACAAAGAGAAAATGAAGGATCAGCAAATAACAATCTTTATTTCAGAAGATTTTTTTCCCGACCAAGGTTTAGTTTGTTTTCATCCCTGACAGTTTGGACTGCTCACTAGCGCTCTTCCTCAGAGTGGTCACGTGATGTTGGTGTGACATGTCCAGTCTTCCTACCAGTGGAGGCAGGACGACAGCGCCGCCTGCAGTCCGACTTCTTCAGGACAGTATCCCAGGAGTGTGAGAGTAAAAAAGCCCCCCCGTCCTGGTTTACAGACACGTCACAGCAACATCATGTGACTACTCTGAGGAAGAGCGCTAGTGAGCTACTGTCAGGTATGAAAACAAACTAAATCTTGGTCTGAAAAAACCCCAAAACAAATTAAAATAAATTAACTGAAGACCAGATTAACCTCAACGGACTAGCACATACAGGACAAATAGCTTGGTTGCTATGGACGCTCAGGGATTAAATAATTAATCAACATAATTACATGACAAGGCCATAAATTATTAAAGTGACACATTTAGCATTAGCATGATTAGAACCTGTGAGGAGCTCTGACAAAACCTTGGTAACCGTGGTAATTTAGAAGCTATCACAGAAGACATGGGTCACTTATGAAAATGTGGCTGTGTAAATAAGATATAGATGCTCATTCGCACGCTAATTTGTCCCTGGGTGGATCATAGCAAGAGCGCGATGACAAGCTAATCCTCAGCCAAGCGTGTAATTAAAAAGAGGAGAGGGTCTATGTGTGGGAATGGTGGAAATGCGAGGAGGAGTGTAAGGGAGGAGGGGATAAGGATGCTGTACTTATCGCTTGTCAGAATTACAAGGCAAATATTCACATGAATGTTTGGACAGAGACAGCTTTTGTTGAAGAAAAGACTGAACAATTTTAAAATCTAATTTGTGTCTGTTTGATGGTAACATGTTTTATAAGTTGCTTTAATATATTTCTAACACAGTGGAGGATGTTGGCAATTTCTCCCAGGGGACATATTGTAATTAGCTTGTTTCACTTTAAGTTGTATTTTGATGGATTCACTGATTGTTCATTTGAATAATCCTGTATTGTCCTACATTTGGAGTGTTAGTGCTTAGAAAATTTCTGGTTTCACCTACCCCCTATCTCCACCCATGGGCTCTTTACCCGCGATTCTCGGTCAAATTCAGACTTTTGTTCATACATGAATTTTTTAACACAGTGGTTCTCAAACTTTTCACACCAAGTACCACCCATAGACTGTATAAAGAAGTGGACTCAGTGAATGTGACGTCACCCGCAGCGTTCGGCTCCAGTTAAATGAAGATCGTCAAGGCAGCAGTTACAGGGGCCAATTTGGAGCCAAGTTCCATATTTGAAATTCCAACCGGAAGTATCATAGCAACCAAAGACTCAGTCCGGAGTGAGGCTGTTGAAGGTAACGCTCCTTCCCGCCCGCACCGCTGGTTTAGCAGGGAGCGGGCGCTTAGCAACACTGTCAATCAAACCTGTTGCTAACGCTATGGGAGTGAACTCGGGGAAAGAAGGAGCCTGATTTGTCTGTAATTAGTGAAGTCAGTGGAGTCGGAATTGCACCAACGATCACTTCCTATTTGGAACACGGGGACTAGCAGGTTAGCTATATCCATTTATATATACAGTCTATGGTACCGCCTAAGAAAATGTGAGTTCAGGAGCAAAACCAGATATCTCCATTTTGAAAAATAGCCCAAAAGTTTTTCTCTTTTTGTTCCCATCTTCTAGCGATATTATCAGTGACAATGATGTATTGTGGGTTTTATCAACAAGGGATAGAATTATATTCTGATAGCAGTAAAATATATTTGGCTTTTGAAAATATTACTATACTAAGAGTAAACTACAAGCCTCCAATGACTTTTTCAAATGGAACTTACCTGTTTTTGCAAATGAAAAGTGCCAAATTAAGTTTTAAACTGTTCTAAAATGGGACTAAACCATGGCTACATCTAGTTCTAAAAGAGGATTGACAAAAAAAAGAACGAAAACATATAAATACATTTGTCTCTACATTAAACATTTACTATGACTGCAGAGGACCCCAATCCTACCAGAAGCCATCCTCGTACCACCAATGGTACACAGACCACAGCTTGAGAAACACTGTTTTTATCAATCAATTGCACTTCAGTCTTTTAAAAAATTTAATTTGGTTACTTGCTGATGAAATGTCAGCAAGCAGCAGGAAGTCACACATTAGTCCACATCAGCACATCGTTATCATGGAGCTATAATAAGAACTGGATAAGACATTCCCCCTCTGTCCCGGAGCCAGATCGAGTGGCCACTCCGTAGGTACTGCAGCTCCCAGGAGCTTAAGCCCAGAAAGAATTCTCCCATAGAGGACAATGCATTTTTTAGGAATTCAACACTGCCTGTGTTTGGCTGACAGGGCATGCACAGCTTTCACAAAGGGATAGTTTTGTAGGGATTCTTCTATATTTTCACAACATTGACATTTAAAAATTTTAAATCCTCAAAATGCCTAAAAGTTAGCTTTGTAAGATTTAGCCTAGCCCAACTCTGTGTCAGCGCTAGCTCAGCTTTAGCAGCTATCGCACGTTTCTGACGTCACATGGGTGGGAGGCGCTAGCCCGTATTGAGTAATGCAGAAGAGAAAATTATTTTTGGGTCTCTGCGCCAATTTTTTAGTTTGTTACAAACTGGTTTCTTTTTCACTAAGGCAGAGGTGCGGGCCAAGAACTCTCTGATGACATCTGAATACAGCTTTCTTAGTAGCTAGACGGCAGCCTTGGAATTTTCTACATAAATCCAATCAAATCAAGGAAATAATTTGTTTTCAAAGGTTGAGTAGAGCATACTAAAACTAGAAACACATGTACAATTTCCAAATTTTAGCAATTACAACTTACATTTGTGTGTTTTACTGTTAAATAGTTTTGCCCAACACAATTCAAGCAGAAAACCATACACCATAATCAGAGGTGGGCAGAGTGGCCAAAAATTGTACTCAAGTAAGAGTAACGTTACTTCAAAATAATATTACTCAAGTAGAAGTAGTAGACATGGTCCAAGAAATTACTCAAGTAAGAGTAAAAAAGTATGTGGGAAAACTACTACTTAAGTAAGAGTAACTTAAAGAGTAACTGTTGGGGTGAACATCTGATTTAAAATTTGAATTTAATGCAATTTGACAAAATATTAAATGATGCACATAATCTGTTTTTTTTTTCAAAACACAGGCACAAAATAGAGAAAAACAACATCATATCTGAAGGAGCAGTGCAAGAAACACAAATGTTCAAATCATTTCATATTGTCAACATAAACCTTTTGTCACCTGTAGACTCAGAGTAATCAAAACCTTCACTCAAGTAAGAGTACTGTTACTTCAATGACAATATTACTCAAGTAGGAGTAAAAGTATGGTGCTAGAAGAGTACAATTTATTTAAAAAGCTACTCAAGTAAATGCAACTGAGTAACTATGTACTATCCACCTCTGACTGTGACATGGTAGATGCAAGACCTGATTTTCTATAAACATTTATCATTCATAAAAAATACCAAGGCTGAAGTGGCCCAAGTTGTTTTTTAAACTCACATAATGCATAATATAGTCCTTTAAAATGTCCATGAAAGTGCAGCTGCTTTTACAATGATGAAACCCTTTTCCACCCCGCGCTGTGTTTACTCCATTTATTTCCTATGTGTGAAACAAATAGTGGAGCTAATGATTTAAGAGGCTTTCTTCTATATTTACTACCGGTAAATAAAAAACTGCTGCCGTCTAAAAATACCTTCAGAGACTGCGCGACGACAGGCACAGAATGGTGATCAGTCTGTGGTCTGAACAGGAGTCCGTACAGAGACACAGAGAGACAGAGAGAGCAGATAGAAGAGGAGAGAAAGAAACGGCGAGCTGGAGAAAGAGTATGTGTCAGCAGTGAAGAGCTGTCCTGCATTCAAAGTGGAGCTGGGGACTGACAGAATGCAGGAAAAGTGTAGCCTATGGGGCCAAAGAGACAGAGGAACTTCAATAACATCAATATATATATACACCTTATTCCGGAAGTTGCCGTGGGCGCCGCCATCGTCATTCGGGTTGTATTATCTTGCACGGGGCTGCAGATCTTGACAGCAAATAAGTTCTATACGGACTACAGAGCTGTTTTAAAGCCTCCCACAGAACAGGCGCAGTGTTTACTTGTTGCGCATGAACGTTTAACATTTTTATACAAATCAACTTACTTTATTTCATACTTTAGCAGCAAAACTGGGATTTCTGCTTAACTGGAAGTGCCACCACAAAGAAAAAGACTGTATACGTAAATGGACAGATAGGAAGTGAGCATGGCCGCGCTTCCGGCTCCATCGCCTCTGGCTCCAATTCACTTTACACTGAAAATTGACTGAGATGGTGTGTCCAAACTTTTGACTGGTAGTGTAAACCCAAATATGTTTGTTTTTGCAGTCACCTTGTTAACCCTATATCACCAAAACCATGCTTTTTGTCAGCAAGCAGTCCTCTTCCCAAATATTGTGCAAACCAAAATGTCTCATCCAGACCCGTCCAAGATGGATTATTTGAAAGTTTGAACATTTAAATAGAGTTCAGCTTGCAGCAATGTGTAACAAATAGCCAGTAGCCATGGCCGGAGGCAGTGAGAGTGTGAGACCCAAAGGTGCTGATATTATGCACCCTGGACCATACTCCAGTGTCAGGGCCCTGATTTAAACTTCTGCTGCAGCTTTCTCCTCACTGACACCTTTAGGTGAAGTGTTCGTGAAGTAAAAAAGTATTTGGGAAAACAACTACTCGAGTAAGATTAACTTAGAGAGTAACTGTTGGGATGAACATCTGGTTTATAATTTGAAGTAAATAGAATTTGAGGGAGAAAACATAAAATAATGCAGAAAATCTGGTATTTTGCAAGGAACACAAATCATTAAATCATTTCATATTGTCAACGTAAAGATTTTGTCACTTATAGACTTACTCACAGTGAGAAGAGGAACCAAAACTTTTACTCAAGTAAGAATACTGTACAATATATTACTCAAGTAGAAGTAAAAGTATGCTGCTAGCTAAGTACAATTTATTTAAAAAGCTATTCAAGTAAATGTTACTGGGTAAATGTAACTGAGTACTACTCACATCTGACCGTGATATGGTAGATGCAAAATACAAGACCCAAGTTTTCATCTTAACTATCAACTTTTCTATAAACATTTACCAATCACATTTTGACATGTTTGGAAAGACCTTGCAATGTGAACTTTGCAGAAGTAGCTCTACTCAAGTACATGCTGTTCATGTGTCCTTGGGCAAGAAGACACTTAAACCACCTTGCCTACTGCTCAAAGCAATATTATCATTATCAACTGGATTTTGTTCTTTTTTTCCTGGAAAAAGGTCAGTTGACTGAACAATGTTGTTTTGAGTATTTTCATAATTGACTACAAAATTAACTTGCATAGAACCATGTAGTGTGGTTTGTGTGTGAGTGATTGGTGATGGTCACAGGGATCAGTGGCAGAATGACAGGGCAGTTGTCGTTCGTACTCATTGTATATATAAATGGACGTGGCTAACCTGGTAGCCACCATGCTCCATCGACTCCAATTCACTTTACATTGGAAAACTGTCACCTCTCTCTACGTAAATGCTGCTGTCAGGCTTGTCATTTTGGTCTTAAAATGTTCATATTAACCCGCTCTATAGATCCTGGTGTCTTAAAATGTTCATATTAACCCGCTCTATATGATCCTGGTGTTTCTATTTCTCTATTGCATCCGTAACTCAAGATACGAACATTAATAAGAGACAAATGAGGCACATTCTTTCCCCAAGGATAGCGTTAGCAACAGGTTTGACTGACAGCGTTGCTAAGGGAAGGGACATTACCTCCAACAGCCCCGCTCTGGATTGGCTCTTTGGTTGCTACGATACTTGCGATCAGAATTCCTAATATGGAACTTAGCTCCAAACTCTCCCCCATAACTGCTCTAGCCTCGACGAGCTTCATTTGGCTGGAGCTGAACACTAGAGGTGACGTCACACTCCCTTAGTCCACTTCTTTATACAGTTTATGGTCTTACTACCACTAACACAAGTTGCATGAATGTGTACTGCAACGTAAGTGTTCTTGAGTGTCAGCGCTATCCGTTATTCTGGTGACTACAAAACAGTTGTTGTAGTGGCTTCTATATATATAAAAAAATCCTTTGACTATGATATTCCACAGTATGACCTAAATCTCATGTATTTCCATGGAGAATGTTCTGAAGTGTGGTTTTAATGTTCTATTTCCATGAAATCATACGCGTGATGGTATTGCTATAAATAAATATAAAGATGAGCCATGCAGTCTTTTGGGGGAAAAAAAAACTCTTTGAAATGACCAATCGCAAAGACTCAGCTCCATTTTACAAACCACTCTAAATCCCATTATAGTTCCTATGCGGTCTCCCCTTCCCTTTATCTGCTGATGCTTGCAGTGTGTATCTCTCCCTGTTTGAATACCTGTGTGGATTGTGATTCCGACTTTGATTCTGTGGGCATTAATCCTCGGAGAACGCCGCTCTCGGGCCTTAGCTCCTTCCTTTGAACTGTTGGGTTTGTGCGCGTAGAGGCCAGCGGACATAATCAGATCGGGTGTGTTTTCTGAAGGCTCTGATGTGCGCTGCCTTATAAAGATGAATGGGTCCCAGCTGATCACTGGTCCTGCTGCTGGATGGCACCAGTCAGATTGTATATTCAGGTCAGTGCTGCTGCTCATCATGACTGAACGCTCCCCCAAAGTTTGTTGACAATATGAGCCATAGTCCAGTTTGAGAGTGAAGGATGGGGCTTCATGCAGCACTATATGGCCATGGGGAACAGTAGCTCAGTCAGTAGAGCGGTTGTCATCTGATCTGAAGGATGTTTGAGTCCCGCCCCTGACATAAAATATTGTTGGTAGATGAATGCTGTTAATGTGTTCTTAGGCAAGACACTTATCCCGTCTCACCCCCAGTCTGTGTGTACTCTGGTGTATGAATGTGTGGTCACATTTTCATACAGCGCTTTTCCACCTTCAAGGCACTCAAAGCGATTTACATCAAGGAACCACTCACCCATTCACGCGCACAGTCACACACCAGTGTACGCAGACACTGGGGGCGAGGAGGGTTAAGTGTCTTGCCTAAGGACACGACAGCATTCATCAGTGGGAGTTGGAATCGCACCTCCAACCTGTGGGTCACCGCTCCGCCAACTGTGCTACTGATACTACTGTGAGTGGTTCCTCGATGGGTGAGAGGGTGTTATTGTTGTGAGATTGCTCTGACAAGTTTCTAAATGGGCAATTTTGGCTTCAAACTGCTGTTTAGTAAAGAAAATAGGAAACACGGCTCTTGTTATGATGCATGTGCAGTTGTCTCTAATCAGCGATAAATAAATGCAGAACAAACTGCAACAAACATAAAGTTGTTTTTTTAATCCTATGTCATGTTTTTACACTACATTACATTACATTCTGTATTCAGAATACAGTACTCTGATGGGACACTCTGATTCAGTATTCTGTACCTAAATACAGTATTCTTCCCATCACTGTATGTAGTTTTCAAAGCATTATTGAGTCGATAATGGGATGGCAAAGTTTGACTATTAACATTATTGATGTAGCTTTTCCAGAAGTTCTTTCTTCATAAACTGACTTAAATGTATCCCCTGTATTTAAATGTATTCCCTGTGTTTAAATGTCTAACCTTGTCAATATAAAAATTCTAAATTAAAAAGGTATATTTAATCGCCTTTGTTGAAACTTTAAGGTATTTTAGACTATTTTAGATTTATCACAAATATTACCAATTAGTTTTTGCTTCATTATTGTGGTTGTAGTCGTAAGATTTGGATGAGGTTTATTATAATATCTTGGGCTCAAGGTCCAACTCTTCAGTCACTAGTGCGTAATCCTTTTAATTGTTCCATGACGCGCAAATTTGTGAAGGGTTCTCATTTTTTATGCAAATAAATCTAAGTATATGATTTTTTCTAAAAACGTTTAAGTAATGTGCAAGCTACAAATCTTTATACACTAAATGGTACTTCCATTGAAAGAGTCAACGCTTATAAATATCTTGGGTTTTGGCTTGACGAAAACATATCTTTCAAAAAACATATCTCGGATTATGTAACAAGTTTAAAAATCTAAATTATCATTTTATTACAGAAACAAACATTGTATCCTAATAAATTACAGAAAAGAAATAGTGCAAGCAGCCTTCCTCTCTGTACTGGATTATTCACTCAGCCCTTTGATTCATTACAGGTGATGAATTCAAAATCCATCACTGTTTTCTCTATGGAAAAGTGGGTTGGCCATCACTGTCTGTTAGAAGAGCAGCACTGTATGAAATGTATCTATAAGGGACTACTTCAAAAACTGCCATTATACCTCACCTGCTTGTTAATCATTGATACTGGAACATTGAATAACAGATCATGACTCCATAAGGCAAAGGACTAAAACTGAGACAGGAAAGAGGCTTTTAGCTGTTTTGCTTCACAAAAATGGAACACACTCCAAGGAAAAGCAAAACTGGATACGTTGGTGACACAATCGCAACAAACTTTTATACACACCCCTGCGCCTGTTTTAATGTTTTATATGGACTTGCTTACTTGTTTGTTTTGTTTTTTTCTGTTTGTATTGTATTTTAAACAGGGCGCCCATGAAAAAGAGAGACCAAGTGCTCTCATTGAGTTCCCCTGTATAAATAAATATAAATAAATAAATGTGCGTAAAATGCGTGGTGTTGGCATTAGCAGCGAGTCGCGGTTGCCGGGCGACGGGAGCAGCTCTGTAGGCTAGACTGTCCCATTTCGGCACGGCCTTGACGGTCCACGGAGGCTACACAGACGAGCAGCCTTCGTCGGCCGAGTCCTTCAAAGGATGCAGCTGTTGAATTGGGAAATAGCTAATTAGACATTTGGGCCTTTGTTTACAGTATGGTTGCTAAGTAACAGTTATGGACTTACCTATCAGCTGGCAATGTCCAACCAGGAAGTACAATTATAAACATCACCAAAAGTGCCAAACTCAAAATTAGGCATAAAGTCTAATCTGTCATATGCAGTTTAACGTGTTACTTTCTGCTTGTTTCTTACGTGACACACTTGTAAGTTATCGAGTTGTTGTTGTATAAAGCCATCTGTATTCTTCTTGAAGGGAATAGGATTAGAACTTGAGCAGATTTAAAATGAGGTCGCTGTAATGGACCCCTTTAGCTGTCACACTGAACCCAAGCAGAGGGAGTACCATATTGTTCCTGTTGTATCCATGTGTTTACTTCCTGGCAGAGCTGATCGATTCGTAGAGTAATCTGTGGACTGGGGCCGACCACTCCGCAAACATCAAGAGCCTGGCTTAAGTTGCATTGGTACAAAATGTGAACGGGCGCTTACATATAGGGTCAATATAATCACAACTCCTGCTTCTGTTTATTTAAGTCAAGTCAGTTTCAAGGTTGGAAGAAACAAAACACAATAAAAGTGGATTATTTCTTACTTCTTTGAGCTTGTCTCAAAAATGCTTGTCTTGGCATTTTGAAAATACTCTTCGATATCTTTGCATTTGTTTTATAACCTAAAATAATATAGAAAATAGGTTTGCCTTTCACTTTCTCATTTGAACTTTAAATTTATTAGCTCTGTCGCACAGGGAAATTAAGCCATGGGTATTGTCAACATAACAGATAGATGTTTTTGTGGTAAATACTTAAAGGTTCACTATGTAACCTTTCTGGTGTTGGGTCCACCACATGCTTGCCTCCATAGAGATTGCCTCATCTGTCTCACATTTATCCAATTACAGGTGTTTTATTACCTAAAAGGATGCATTGAAAAAAAACATTCTTACTATGAGTGGGGTTGCCTCAGCACAGATCTGACTTGTAACTTGGTTTGCTGACATCACATGCTTGTCTCTGTGGAGAGAGACAAGTTTAATGTCATACTGTGGAACATTCTAGACATGGCAAGTACATCTCCATGAAGGCACCAGGTCCAAACTAGGACTAAACCAGGTCTAAAACCAACATTAAACCAGGTCTAAACCAGGTCTTAACTAGTCCAAACCCCTAAACCATGCAGGACTAAACTAAACCAGGTCTAAAACAGGACTACTTATCTCTGTGTACATACGTTTCATGCCATACTGTGGAAAATTCTAGACAAGGCAATAACATCTCCATGGAGACTAGCACGTAGCGGACCCTTCACCAGAAAAGTTACACAGAGTACCTCCAAAAGTTGAACAGAATCTGATAAATCCAAATACTGCTAAAGCTATGTTTTTGCAAATAACCCATTTAAACAGATCTTTAAGTAGCCAGAAGAACAGCAAATGGCCCCAGAGTCTAAAAAGTCTCCTAACTGCTTTCTTGGACAGGTGTTTAATATTGTGAGAGGGATATTTGTGAGTTACGGCCTGTGCATCTGGATGTAAACAAGTTTGAAATGGGAGATAAGGGGTGTAAGGGATGTGAGGAGGAGTGTAAAGTATCCCACAGGCGTGATTTATTTGTTTATCTGGATTACGCAAGGCACGTTTATTTGTATAGCACAAGTCATACACAAAGTGCTTTACAGATAAAGAAAGCAAACATTGTCAAAGTAGAGGCCTGTCTCACTTCTTCAGGAAGACTGTTCCAGCTTTTAGCTGCATAAAACTGAAACGCTGATTCCCCATGTTTAGTCCTGACTCTGGGCACCAGCAGGAGGCCGGTCCCTGAAGTCCTCAGAGTGTGAGATGGTTCATATGGCACTAACATGTCGGAGATGTACTTTGGTGCTGGGCCATGGAGAGACTTGTAACAAGCAGAGCTGCTTTAAAGTCTATTCTCTGAGCCACAGGAGCCAGTGCAGAGACCTGAGCACAGGACTTATGTGCTCGTACTTCCTAGTTCTAGTCAGGACCTGAGCAGCAGCGTTCTGGATGTACTGCAGCTGTCTTAACGCTCGTGTGGAGAGGCCAGTGAGCAGGTCGTTACAGTAGTCTAACCTACTGGAGACAAATGCATGGACAAGTCTCTCTAAGTCTGGTTTTGACAGTGTACCTTATATACCAGTATATTTTTGCAATGTTTTTTAGATGGTAAATGATGGTAAGATGTTATTGATTTGATATGACTGTTAAGGCTCAAGTCTGAGTCCATTTATTAACCTCTAGATTTCTAGCCTAATTTGAAGGTTTTAGAGAAAGAGACTGGAGGTGACTGCTAACACTTTCTTTATGTTTCTGTGGGCCAAAGACTATAACTTCAGTCTTGTCTGAGTTTAGCTGGATCTGATCTGTTGGATGCAGTGGCAGAGTGAATCCACTGGTCCATATTCACCTGCTGCCAGTGAGACATAGATCTGAGTGTCATCTGCATAGTTGTGGTAGGACACAATATTTATTATTAGATAGAGATTAAACAAAAGGGGTCCCAGGATTGACCCCTGTGGCACCCCACATGTCAGGGTCATGTGATCTCAAACACAGTATCCATCCATTTGCTTATCCGGGGCCGGGTCGCGGGGGCAGCAGTCTAGGCAGGGACTCCCAGACTTCTCTCACCCCAGACACGTCCTCCAGGTCATCCGGTGGGACCTGAGCAGTCTCAGTGCTGTGATGGGGTCTAAATACTGACTGGAAAACATCAAAGTAGTTGTTGATTTGGAAGAAATTAGTAAGCTGTTGGGAAACAACTTTTTCCAGGCCTAGAAATGGCAAAACTGTGGCATCAAGACTGCTCTTCTTTAGGAGAGGCTTGATAACAGCAGTTTTCAAAGCTCTTGGGAATGTTCCAGATTGAAGTGACATGTTAACTATGCAAGCGAGTGGTGACAGCAAACTGCTGAGCACAGACTTTAGAAATCTAGTGGGTAACACATGGAGGCAGCATGTAGATGAAGTCAGACTGGTGACGATCTCTTGGACAGTTTTGTCAGTTACAGGTGCAAAGTGAATCAGCTCTCAATTTGCATTGTGGAACTGATGGCATTTTTAATGCCCTGAACCTTGTCATTAAAGAATACTGCAAACACATGGCACTTAGATGTGGAAATTAGTTCTAACGGCAGTGGAGTTGGAGGGTTTGTTAATCTGTTTACTGTTGCAGGACATGAGAGTTGTTACTGTAACTTCCAATCACCATCAAAGTCTTGAAAAGTCGAAAAGCATCTCAGTAAAATCACCAATAAAACTGAGACTGTGCTGGGAAGGTTTGTTAAGGGTGATTGTTTTAGCTCCATTTTAAAGGAAACATACTCAAAAGACAAAAACACCCCAACAACAACCTGTGAGTAACAAAATTATCTCTAAAAACTGCACACACACCTCCACCGTTTTTATTTGCTTGTGTTGCAAAAACAAAATACATTTTTACTCTTAATTCCACCAAACCAGAATTGGAATATTTTGAATGCGGTGTTAACTAAACTGGACAGTAGGAAATACTTGCGGAACCCAAACAATCTACTCCCATTAGTCAAACTCATTTTAAAGGTGCACTGCATATTTTGTCTGCTGCAGTGTGCACCTCTGCTTGTCTCCATGGAGATATTGTTTCATTAAACTCATTTATCTCCATGGAGACAAGGAGGTGCCACCACAAGGTCAAGTTACAGGTTTGGTTGAGAAGAATGTTTTTCAAGGTATTTTTGAGCTATAACATGTGTAATGAAATAGATAGATATGTTTAATGCCATACCGTGGAACATTTCAAGTAATGCAATCTTCTTCATCTCCTTCCCGTCACAAGAAATGTTACGCAGTGGACCTGTAACTCATGCAGATTTGAGCCAAAACCAGCTGCCCTATAGAGACAGAGGACAGAACCATTAGACAAGACGCCGCTGTAAAACACTTGCTTGTATCAGTGAGAAAATCTTTTAGTAAACAACATCTCTGGTAGGAGTTACGCTTGGATCCCTATTCCCGATTCCAGGCACGGTAAAAAGCGGGATTGGTGAAGCAATATTTCCTCCTAATTTGACTCAATACAAGGCCAACTGTTTAATATTTCAGGATCTGGTTAAAGCAGGTGGATATTACACAGAGGAGTCCCCAATGCTTCACTGCAAGGATATGATCTCTCTGCTTATCTCATTCACACCAGAGGGTAGACATAATGCATTTTACACCAAGTACTACCTCTGAAGGTGTATCGCAGATGGACAGCATGTATGTAACTCTATGGGAGATATCCAAACTTATGGTCCAAAAATGTGGAACCATATGATTATTTGTTTGGGACTGACTCCACCAACCTGCCATATTAATCTTTTCTTTTAATGTTTGGGTTGAATAATGGCACTACTTTCTGAAGCTTTTGTGCAAAAAATTATAATTCAGCTTTTGTTTATTTATGCTGACACAGAAGACGTTGAACTTGGTGTCAGGTTTTATTTCGTATGGATAGGTCCAATATTTACAAAGATATTAACCATAGACCAGGTCAGCAAATCTGCAGTCTGACAGTTAAACAGCAAATACCACTACACGACAAAACCTGGTCTGAAATATGGGACTAAACCAGGACTAAACCTGGACTAAACCAGGTCTAAAATAGGTCTAAACCAGGTCTAAACCAGGACTAAACCAGGTCTAAACCAGGACTAAACCAGGTCTAAACCAGGACTAAACCAGCAAATCCCATGCCCAGTTCCACACACATAATCTCTGTAAACCAGGTCTAACCCAGGACAAAACCAGGTCTAAACCAGGTCTAAAAGCAACAGGTCTAAACCAGAACTAAACCAGGACTACACTAGATCTAATCTAAATCTAAACCAGGACTAACCCAGGTCTAAACCAGGACTAAACCAGGTCTAAAACGGAACTAAAACCAGGTCTAAATCAACACTAAACCAGGACTAAAATCAGGCCTAAAGCAGGTCTAAACCAGGTCTAACACTGATCTAGAGCAGACCTGTAGAAGCCCATTATTGTCCACATAGTGTCGGCTGGAGTGCCTGTGCTGCTGTAATCAGAGCTCTAATCCACTTAGTGTGAGTGAGTGTGCTGCACATCCCAGGTCCAGCTCCACACACATAATCTCTGTTATTAATGCCACTCTGCACGTGTAAACACTACAGTGGCATCATTACTGTGCTCTGTTCCACCGCAAAAGGAATATCTGATTTACATGGCTGCGGATTCAGAATCGTGATCAGGACTGGAGGAATCGTTCAGCTACTGGTGGTTTTCAGATCCTAGAATGTGATGATGTCATACTCCCAGACGGGGGCAAGATGGAGACAGTTTTCCCTATGATTTACATTGTACTTTGCCATGAAATATCCAAGAGGTCAATGCACAGATGTTGAACCTGATTATTTCTATTACTGATTAGACTCAAGAACTCACTTAATTTAAAAGAAAACAGCATTTAAAGGTCCTATATTACACAAACATGACTCTTGTGAACTTTAACCCATGTTCTAATGCTGTTACCTCATCAAAATCATACCTGGAGATGTGTTTTGTTTCATTCACACATGTTCAAAAGCTCAAAATGCTCTGCTCACCTTATGCATGTTCAAAAGCTCAAAATGCTCTGCTTCACCTTATGATATCATGTAGCGGTAGTTTTCAAGTTAACAGCTACCTTTTGCTTTTTGTTCAGTAGAGATTGGCAATTCCAGGGTTGAAATCGTTCACATGATTCTAGTGAAGGTGTTTGAAGTTTAAAAACACAGTGGAGCACTTCCTGTATTACCACATGACATCACAAGGTGGAGCAGAGTGTTTTCTGTTTGAGAGAAGAAATCAGCCTAAATATGCAGGACTTGTGTGTTAAACATGTGTGAATGAAACAAAACACAACTCCAGGTCTGTTTGCGATGAGGAAACAACATTATAACATAGATCAGAAAATAGTGTAATATGTATTAAGTATTATTGGTCAATAGAATGTTGTGATGTCATCTGAAAACCAGCAATGTGTAAACTGTATCAACATTCTGGGCACTGCACCTGACAGCCCACTGCAGAGGACACATTTTAATAAAGTTATTCTTACCTCCATTGTCTGGAAGGTCCACAATATGGAATTTAACTTGCGTGGCATAACCTGGCCAAATGACGGATCAGATCTGTGAAGAGGCAAGCCCGCTCACAGTAAGAATGCATGTTATACAGGATGTTTATTTTAGCAATAAAAACACCTGCAATTGAATAAATGCAAGATAGATATGTTTAATGTCATAATGTGGAAACTTCTAGTCAAAATTAGTTCTAGTCTTCTAGTCAAAACGGACCCTTCACCTCCTTTCTATCACAACACAGTCAGCGTGTGTCCCGCTAATGAAAGTACTGCACATTGCATCAGGTTTGTCAAGTTGTAGAGTACAGTTTTGTTCATGTTTTTGTATATTTATGGAGAATTGTCGTGTGGAAAGATGGGTGACATAGGCTTATGGGCGGAGCATCGGACAAAATCTTACTGCTAACCGTGTCGGGGTTCGAGGAGGGTTCGAATAGGGCCCGGAAGAGATCGCTAAATTACTGAAACATGCATGGATGACATATAAAACCTCTTCAGGCATCTTTTTGATGAGGGAACAACGTTATAACATGGTAGAAAGCTAAAAAAAAATCTATTTTGCGTAAACCCCTTTATCTTTAAAGGTCCTATATTACACAAAACTGATTCTCATGAGCTTTAAGCCATGTTATAACGGTGTTACTGCTCAAAAACCATTAAGCCATGTTATAACGGTGTTACTGCCTCAAAAACATACCTGGAGTTATGTTTTGTTTCATTCACACATGTTTGAGTAACCATTTATTATTAGTCTGTCAACATCTCCAAAGCTCAAAATGCTCTGTTCCAACTTGTGATGTCATGAAGCAGGAGTTTTCACATTAACAGCTACATTTTACCTTTAGTTCAGTAGAGATTCCATCCAAGGTGGAACAGAGTGTTTTCGGTTTGAGAGAAGAACTCAGCCTAAATAATGAATATGCAGGGTTTGTGTGTTAAACATGTGTGAATGAAACAAAACACAACTCCAGGTCTGTTTGTGATGAGGAAATGACATTATAACATAGATCAGAAAACAGGTAATATGGGGCCTTTAAGGATAAAAGAGGAGAGGGATACAGTACTCATCAAACTGCATGTTGTGATCTAACCACTGGGCCGCGGTGTTATTTTTTCCTATTGACTTACACTGATATTATTCCTTGACGTAGATTCTGCTTTGTGATGTGTAATGCTCTTTTATGTAACCTCCTGTCCACTCCGGCCCTTTGTCAGTCGGCCGGCCTCTCTCAAAAGGTTGCAGAACACTACATTTACAGTAGCTTAGTTATTTGTCTTCCCTGTTCCACCCTGAGCTCTCCGGTGTTTGGGAGTGGGGGGTTTTAAATGGTACCGTACTGGCATTTCCACTTCTGTGTTGGTATTTGGGCTTCTCCCTCGCGGCGTTGGTGCAATTGGTTTGTGAGCAAATAAAAAAAGATGAAGTACGTACTTACTGTTGGTCGGATTTATGCCTGACCTGGGGGTTAAACGAGATCCAGTAGTCGCAGCTGGACTAACCTGTGGTGCACTGCGGTGGGCACATCGACAATATCACAAAAGTATCAGTGTGGGGTAGGTTTATGATAGGTCTGCAGTCTTCCGGGCAAAATGTGGTGCCGTTTGTGAATTAATTTGAACTTTTTCTCATCGTTCTAGAATGAATTCATGCCACAGTCACAGCTGCCCTGGGGCAAACCGATAAGAGACCTGGAATATGTACTGCGCCATTGCAAATTCCACAAAATGACAAAACTTGGTCTGAAATATGAGGCTAAACTTGAACTAATCCAGCTCTAAATTAACACTTAACTCTGTCTAAACCAGGTCTAATCCAGGTCTGGAAGAGAACCAAATCAGGTCTTAATCAGGTCAAACCCAGGTCTAAAACAGGACTAAACCAGGTCCAATCCAGACCTTTCCACCAAATACACAATAGCATAACAAAAAGTGGCTCTACCTCCTGTTTCTGACAATATCTGATATGTTACCACAAATCAAAGTTCAATATTAAAGGCAAATTATGTAACATTTCCGGTGGAGGGATTGCCGCTGCTTGTTTCCATGGAGATCCTATTGCTTTGCCTGGGATGTTCATAAGGTAGTAAAAGTATCGATGTCCACTGAGAAAAGTAAGTGAAGCCTGACGTTAAAGGGCCTCATCACAAACAGACCTGGAGTTGTGTTTTGTTTCATTCACACATGTTTAACACACAAACCCTGAATATTTAGGCTGAGTTTTTCTCTCAAACTGAAAACACTTTGTTCCACCTTGTGATGTCATGTGGTAATACAGGAAGTGCTCCAGTGTGTTTCTAAACTCCACACACCTTCACTAAAATCATTTGGATCATTTCAGCCCAGGAATTGCCAATCTCTGCTGAACTAAAGGTAAAAAGTAGCTGTTAACTTGAAAAGTATCACTACATGACATCACAAGGTGGAACAGAGCATTTTGAGGCTTGTAGATGTAGACAGACTAATAATAAAGTGTTGTTCAAACATGTGTGAATGAAACAAAACACAACTCCGGGTATGTTTTGGAGGAGGTAACAACATTATAACACGGCTAAAATGTAACAACAGTCAATTTTGTATAATACAGTAAAATGGTGGACACTGCCTCAAGCCACACCTGTAAACGAATCATCTCTATGACTTTCATCAGATTTCTGAAGCTAAACAGGGTTGGGCCTGGTTAGTACTTGGATGGGAGACCGCAGAGAATACCAGACGCCACAGGGGGGCAGCAGTAGCCATAGCGCATACTGTTTTACCTCACCTAGTAAAATCCTGCACGTGAGTAAGTGATTGGTGGTGGTCAGAGGAGCCGATGGCGCAGATTAGCAGCCTCGCTTCCATCAGTCTGTCCCAGGGCAGCTGTGGCTACAATAGAAACTTACTCCCACTACTCTAATGCTGTATCTTTATTTATTTATCATCTATCATCTATCTTTTTTTTTGCCATATTCTTACACACAATATCTGCTACTGATATTCTAATTTTGCATGCCTTCAAAACAACAATATATGTACATTATATTCACCTCTGGAGTACTATTACATCATATACTGTTCTATATATATACTAGTGTTATTCAGATGCTTCAGTTTATATCCCCATATCTCCTAGACAATATATAGTCCTCCTCTAGAGCATTATACACTTCCACTAGTTTAATTCTGCATTCTAAATAGTGTGAATTCTCGAGAGTCCTTCGGCGGACCAAATATAAATCCTATTGTTTCTTTCTCCCCAAAGTTTGCACTGTACTGTTGGCGCCTCTAGTGAAGGACCGCATTAGACTATAATAAAACTGTTGTGGAGATTTCGGGGCACTTCTATCTCTCAAAATGACTCAACCAAAACCATGACACGAGCTGCTTCACCATAGAAAATGACCTCCCGTTTGGCTGCGAATCCTGGGAGTTATTATGTTTTGTCTGTCTGGCCCCAGAGGCGTGTCTTGACCCCATTAGAAACCACGCACATAAATTTCCCATAGTGCATCAGTGGGAGCGCCCTGTACATCGGCCCATGTAGACACAGACAGAGCAGTTTTAATGAGGGCTATATTTATGTTGGCTTGGATGTGGGTTTTAAATAGCATATGTGCAATAACTGTTTAAACAATGGAAGCATCTTGGTTTATCGACTGTATTCGATCAGTAAAC
>KN483113.1:75568-86279 GCA_000787095.1 Periophthalmodon schlosseri | reverse complement strand
CCTGGTTTAGCCCTGGTTTAGCCTGGTATAATTTGGATCTTGTCTTTGGGAGCTGCTTATAAAGTGTGAAATTGCTCTCAGAGGAACATGACAGTTGATTGACAGCACAATGATGGATGGATTATTACCCACAATGCATCTCTCTGGAGACAGCACAGCAGCCAAGCACCCACATTAAAGCAGTTGTTGCATGGATGTTTCAAAATATAACTTCATATCAGCTTTTTACCATGTTATAATGTCTATTTATCAAGACCACAGCTGGAGTTGTGTTTTCTTTCATTCACATATATTTATTTGTTTATTTACCCTAACCCCATAGTATTTATTTGTGTATTTTGGGGAGAGTACATATTAATAAACATTTCTGTAAATATGCCACTGAACGTGCTAACTCTTTGGTGCTAACACAATAGCTGAACGGCAAAAACACTTAGTTGCAATGTGCCGTAACAAACAGAATCCTGATGCGCTGCACTCCACATGACTTTGATGTGTTTTGATACTGAAAAAAACAACCACAACAGCCAACGTTTGTTTATTCATGTTGTTCTCAAAGCTTAGAAATATACTTTACTTGTTGGAGTGACACTAGTCTATTTTCCTGCACTCATTTCCCATTTGAATTACAAGATAAAGGTTGACTTTTTGTTATCACAGAAACACGTGACATATATTGTTGTCGGTTTTTTTTTCCACTGGTGTAGATTTAGAACCGAAACTATAAACTGTAAAGGTGTCAGGAGGAGAGGCCAAACATGAGCTGGAACATCAGCCGTAAATCCACGACACCTGAAAATACAGCTCCAAAGACCTTCACAGTGTGCAGACAGAACCGCTCCATTCTACAGGCTGCTGCTGCTCCATACGTACGGTTCGTGTACCTGGAAATAATCTGGTACTTTTTTTCTTTTTTTTTAAACCAAATCAGAAAATGAAAAACAACCAAGTATGTGCCAGTAGAAAAACAACGCTATCCCGAATCCAGGTTGGGGAACAGAACCTGGGTATTGGTAGGTTTCATATGACACAACATTCTATAGGTCAATAATATTATATACAAATGGGGGCAGCTAAAATGAATATTGTTAAAATGCAGTTTTCTGTTGTAACACAGTGAGTTCTTGGGTCTAGTCACATGTAGAAATAATCAGGCTCAACATATGTGCATTCACCTTGGATATTTCATAGCAAAGTACAATGTAATCAATAGAAAAAAACTGGCTCTGGCCCCCATCTGGCAGTATGGCATCATTACATTCTAGAATCTGAAAAAATCTGAAAATCTCCGAAAGGTAAACGCACAAATGCCAGGGTCCACTTACTTTCCACCATTTTTATTTTACATATGGAGGAAGACACATTTTTTATTTCATTAAGAAGAACTACAATGTATCCCACTCGTTCAGTTCATTATAAAACACCCACATGCCTGAAGAGGTTCTAGATGTCATCCACGCATGTTTGAGTAATCTAGCAATCTCTTCCGGGCCCTATTCGAACCCTCCTTACGGTTGGCTGTAAGATTCCGTGCAATGCTCAGCCCACAAGCCTACGTCACCCATGCTCAAACGCGACAATCTTCCGCAAATAGATAAAAACGTGATACAAAACTGTACAAAACAGCTTCACCTGATGCGATGTGCTGTAGTTTCATTAGAGGGATGCGAACGATTGTAACGTGATAGCGCTCTGAAGGGAGAGTGGGGGGGACGGGGAGACTCAGAACGTGCTCTAAATATGTTATGTGTTAGCAGTTAATACCCCATAGAAGTAAAATATGGGGTATTAACTATGGGTGAGCGCACAATCCCATTTGACAGCTGGGGATCCAACTTTACGCAAACACGAATTGGAATTTTACCTGGGCCTGGGCACGGAGAACAGAGCAGTCTACAAAGGGACCCGGAACTGTGTATGGGAAAAGGGGGAGCAACGAGAAAAGAGCGTATAGAAAGTCCACCAGGTGTGCCACGGGGAACCAGGTAAACACACCTTGGGGAAAGCCTCCAACAGCTGTCAGTCATTGCTTATTTTCACAATGTAAACAAATAGGCCTATTTGTTTACATTGACAGATAGGCTCTGGGCTCTGGGATGAGATAGTGGATATGCTATGGTTTGTATTGCTACTTTATAAACGATGTCATCAGCGTTCCCTGGGGATGTTATGCTAACTGTAGACATCACTCTGTCTGCTCTGTTACTCAAATTAGACTTTAATCTGAGCTTTAATTTTAACACAATCTGACCAGAAAGAGCTGAACTGGTGAACTGTGAACTGATGTGTGCTGCTAAACAAGCCTGGCAGACATCCGATCACAAGCTAGCATCAGCCGACAGTCACTCTCACCTTTTTGCTGAAAATCAAACCCCTAAACAGGAACATGAATGCTTGTATTGACCACAGGCTCTTGAAAATGTGTTGTCTAAATCCAGTTGTATTGAATTGTAAACTTAAAACTTTTCAGCTGTGTTTGCTGATATGTGCATTGTGTCACCATGTTAACTGCTAAACATTCTGCCATACACATACATGCAGAATACCCCAGCATGATGTCACTGCAAAGTATCAAAAATCAGTATCTCCTTTTTGAGACAGTAGTCAGAGGAAGAGGGGATCACTGCCCGAGGCTGTAGACACACCACTGCTCCTCTGTTTTTACGACACGCTGCTGCTTCTGATCTTTCATTTGTCATGAGTCCAGCGCAGAAGTAAGCTACCCTCCACTGAAGACACAGCAGGGAGGAGCTCACAAGGATTGGCTTCAAGTTTGCGGCGTATTCACATCAAGCAGAACCATGGAGCATTTTAGCGGGATGTGCTCCATAGGCTACGCAAGGACAGTGCTGCGCAGTGGGGTCAATGGCACTGCAAACAACTCAGTAACAGTGCTACCACTTAAAGCTACCAACTGTAACTCTGGCTCTGTACACAACAGCAGCCGGCTAGTTCCAATCAGAGGGACAGTCGGCCCGACCATTTCCAGTGTAATGTAATGTCTATGGTTTTTGTTGAGTGGCGCTAAAATCTCTAAATCCTGACGGATCAGGCAGAGTCCACTGAGTCCACTGTTTCACTGAGTGCAGGCCTGGTTTAGACAGTTCTGTCATGGAACAGTCTACCATCTGTAAGTTTATTTGATTTTTTAATTTACCAGTAGATGTTAGTTGTGAAACAAGACCGGACCAAGTTGATCTAAGGTCAATAAATCCTGACAGATCAGGCAGTGGACGGGGAGCTGCGGGTCAGTGTCACTGACAACATGTTAAACACTTTACAAATGTGAGGAAAACTTCACTGAAGGACACTTCTGTGTTCACAAAGGTATGTCTTTGTGTGATGGGACTAATGCTAATTTCAGATCCTAATAAATATTTAAATAACACCACTGACTGAAATAATCTACACCTAAAAATAATCGGGTCGTTCTTATAACACATTTAATTTTGTTGTTATACTAGATTTTAGTAAAAGTTAGCATTAGCACTGACACACAAAGACTGCACTCAGTGAAGCAGGAGGAGGTGAGGACAGCTCCATGTCACATACGTGGAAACTTATTGCACATTTTGTGTTGTTTAATTGATGTGGCTATTACTGTTGAATTTAGCATAAATGCTAATAACCACCTAACAGCACTTCTGAAATCTAACATTATGCTAGCTAAATTGCACCAAAAGCCAAACCCCAAAACCCTACTTAAATTAGTGAACTTTAGTAAATGTAGCTGGAAGTTATTTGAACTGAAAAATACTGACTCTTAATACAAATGTGGTCCAACAATGAAATAAATGTTGGATGGATTCGTCTGAACCTATACTGAGGAACTTTACAGGCCAACTCATTACATCTCCACGGAGACAAGATATTTTCGAACCACCCAATGGAAAAGTTACGCTGTGCACCTTTACAAACATCTCCATAAGATAACACTTGCTCTTGGACGACCCTCAGATCAGCCTTGCAGTGTTTCTCTCTTATTATAATGGATGTTGTTTGACCATCTTGTTGACGTTGCAAATTTTGACGTATTCTTGGTTCAAACAGGAGCCAGGACCAGGTTATTTTCACCGTCGCTGCCTGGTAACTTGTGTTTCCATAGCAACAGCACAGCACAGCCTTGAACCTTGATGTGTTCAGGAGTCAAGCTGGAGTTGAGTTGTACAAATGCAAGATAAGTAAAGAGAGTGACGACTTGGGTGTACTCTGTTTGTGAATGCAGGACCAAAGGGGGGAGAAGAAAGTAAGTAGCAGACTCTACCACATGGGGGCGCACTCACTAAAGTTCAATATGGTCTAGCTATAATGTCAAGAGACCATTTTGTAAGAGAGACAGAGAGCGGAAAGGATTACAAATACATTAAAGGTGCTGTAACTGAAAATGTGAAAAAGTACTTTATTTTAAATGGTTTGCAGTAGTCCACAGTTATTCCTCACTTACCTTATGCATTCTGAGCATCCTAATTATTCACCACGATGAGTTTATCTTTTTACAACTTTCAGAGAGCATAGCGAAGTTTTGCTGTCACAATAAAGCTAACAACAACTAGCATGCTAACGCACACACACACACACACACACATTAGATACAGACAGCACAATGAAGACTTATGTTGGCCTCAAGAGCTGCTTATACAATATATTTGTACTGGGGCGAACAAATTTTGGTGAAATACATGGGGACAATTGGGTACAGGACCTTTAAAGAGGGGGTATTATGCAAAATCACTTTTTTGAGCTTTCTACCATGTTATTCAATTGTTTCCTCATTCCTTTAGATGTCATCCATGCATGTTTGAGTATTTTAGCGATCTCTCCCGGGTGCTTACAGTTAGCTATGGTTAGATTCTGTGCAATGCTCACCCCACAAGTCGACGTCACCCATGCCCCCCCTCGACAATTCTCCATAAATATACAAAAACATGATACAAAACTGTGCTCAGCAACTTGACAAACCTGATGCGATGTGCAGCAGTTTCATTAGTGGGATGCACACTGATTGTGTTGTGATAATGCTCTGAAGGGGGAGTGGGGCGGAGAGGAAAGGGAGGGGAGACTCAGAGCGTCAAAAATGAAAGTGAAACTTATACAGCATGTTAATACATTGTTTTTGGCAAATATAGCATTTTCAAAACAATA
This sequence comes from Periophthalmodon schlosseri, assembly GCA_000787095.1. Classification (NCBI taxonomy): domain Eukaryota; kingdom Metazoa; phylum Chordata; class Actinopteri; order Gobiiformes; family Gobiidae; genus Periophthalmodon; species Periophthalmodon schlosseri. The sequence continues at coordinate 81,137 of KN483113.1, read as the reverse complement.
AACGGTAACATGGTGATCTAAATATGTTATGTGTTAGCAGTTAATACCCCACAGAAGTAAAATACCCCCCCTCTTTAAGTGAGCCATGAGTTTGGACCATGGCACAGTTTGAACTTAAAGGTGCACTATGCCACTTTCCTGGTGGAGGGTTTGCCACCTGCTGGCTTTGTTGTTTCGTCTACAGTGTTCCTCACTATGGCATTAAAAGTATTTATCAAGCAAATTACCCAATATTTACACAATACTATTATGAATGAGTCCTCCAAGAGTCCTGGAAAACTAAAACCCAAATGTCTGTGTAATCCCTCAGTCGTCCAGGTCTGATCCATAGTAAAATCCAAACTTACTTATGGCTTTTACTATAAAAGTCAAAATCACAAACCTTTTGTTATTTATTTTGTTTTTTATTTTATTTTATTTATTTTTTTTAGCAGTACAATAAAGTTCAACAGTGACTACCCGCTCAGGTTCCGGAAGTAAATTTTACATTCATTTTTCCCATAAACTTTTCCAAAATTTCAAATATTAATGATTCAGAGGCATTGCGGAGGCTAACTAGCTAACTAATATCCATAAAGTGGAAGTTTTAAGTCCAAAAAGCACATTTAAAATGAAAGATTCTGCGAAATGTTTTAATAACGTAGTTATTTCAGAAACAGATTTTAAATCAGATTATAGGTCTTGGGGTCATTAGTTACCATGTAGCTGATTCATCAAAACCCTGGGTGACCAGGGCCCAGGCTATAGTCTTTGTATAGTATATATGTGTGTAGTAGTGGGCTTCAGTTGTGGGATCAGATGTGACCTTAACGCACACACATTAAAGGGCCCATATTACGCTATTTTCTGATCCATGTTATAATGTTGTTCCTTCATCAAAAACATACCTGGAGTTTTGTTTTGTTTCATTCACACATGTTTAACACACTCACCCTGCGTATTTAGACTGAGTTCTTCTCTCATTTGGAATTTGGAATCTATAAACAAAAGGTAAATGTTAGCTGTTAACTTGAAAATTACCACTACATGACATCACAAGGTGGAACAGAGCATTTTGAGCTTTGAAGATGTAAACAGACTAATAATAAAGTATTACTCAAACATGTGTGAGTGAAACAACATAACTCCAGGTATGTTTTTGATGAGGTAACTACCTTCTAACATGGAGAGAGTCAGTTTTGGGTAATATAGGAGCTTTAAGTAAAAGAAGAGGAGCGTTTGGACCCAACCCACCTGCAGCTGCCGTACTTCTTCCTATTGAGCTATGTGACCTGCCCAAACTGTGGGTCCTGCAGGTGGACCCCAGGGGTCCCATGCATCACTAGTATTGGCTGGACAGGCTAACAAATTTGTCCCTATGACAAAGAGTTCTACAGCTCCTGCCCTCCATCTGAGCCCCTCACTGTGAACAGTGAACACAACCTATTTATCATTTCCTCTCCAGTCCACAATGAACAGACTGACACAGAGCGAGTGTGTGTGTGCGCATGTGCGTATGTGTGTGTGTGTGTATGTGCATGTGTGTCTACCAGTGTGGAGGAGTGGACCAGAGTGTGTGTGCATGTGCGTGTGCAAGGGCACATTATCTCTCCATCAGTGTGGAGGAGTGGACAGGGCATGTGTATGTGCCTGTGTGTGTGTGTGCGTGTGTGTGTGTGTGTGTGTGTGTGTGTGTGTCTGTGTGTGTGTGCACGTGCATGTATGTGTGCGCGCGTGTGTGTGTGTGTGTATGTGTGTGTGTGCGTGTGTGTGTGTGTGTGCGTGTGTGTGTGGACGCGTGTGTGTGTGTGTGCATGCGTGAGTGTGTGTGTGTGTGTGTGTGAGAGTATGTTATCTCTCCATCAGTGTGGAGGAGTGGAGCGAGCGCGTTCTCACTCTCTGCTGCCGCCTGTCTCTTCATCTGTTTGACGACCGGCCACCTGCTCCTGCCACTGCCACGGCAACGCTGGTCATGTGATGCGTCGGCCGACACGCTTCAGTCATGTGACCCTGAACACGGCTAAGGCATGTTTATTACGCACATGTTACATCACTGAGCAGGGCCTGACAAAAATACAATGATAATGTGAGGGAAGAACTACTTTTTTTGCATGTAAGATCACCAAATTCTGAAAATTGTAATTCAAATTTTGCTTAAACCATTTTGTATAACTTTTTTGGTGAGGGTCACTTGCTTGTCTCCGTGGAGATGTTATTGCGCTGTACAGAATATTCCACAGCATGCCATTAAATTTATTAAACTTGTATTCAGGTATATCTGTTGGTAAAACTACATTGACAAACATGCCTTTCCACAAATCTGACCTGTAACTTGGCTGGTGTAATGCCCTATTGTGGAACAGTCCAAGCAAAACAATCACAATAATCTCCATGGAGACAAGCAGATGATGGATCCTCCAGAAGAAAATTTAAAATAAATTAGATTAAACAGACCTTACGTGAGTCATTATACTTCCCCAATGAAAACACTCATAAAACAACTTAAAGAGGGGGTATTTTGAAGCTTTCTACCATGTTATAACATTCCCTCATCAAAGACATGCCTGAAGAGGTTTCAAATGACACCCATGCATGTTTGAGTAATCTAGCAATCTCTTCCAGGCCCTATTCGAACCCACCTTATGGTTAGCTGTGAAATTCTGTCCAATGGTCAGCCCACAATACACAAGACACTACAACTTCACAAACCTGATGTGATGTGCAGTCGTTTCATTAGCGACATGCGCTCTGATTGTGTTGCGACAGCGCTGTGAAGGGGGAGTGACTTAGCATTGGGAGCAAATGGAGGGGAAACTTATAAAATGATCTTTTCGGTGAATATAGCATTTTCAAAACAATAAAAGGTAACATGGTGATCTAAATATGTTATGTATATGTATATATGTGTATGTGTTAGCAGTTAATACTCAACTCAACTCAACTGTATTTCAAGAGCACTTTAAAAACAACACAGTCAATCAAAGTGCTGTACATAAATATATAATACAATACATAACAAACAGTGATACCCCACAGTAGTAATGAGAAGTAAATACCCCCTCATTGACGCTCTAAGTCCCCCCTCCTCTCTCCCTTTGTTCTCTGTGCTAAATCACTCCCCTTTCACAGAGCTTTTCTAAAAATATTTTTAAAAATTTAAATCAATTTTATATTTTACGCGTCATCAGTGAAGAGATGCTAAAACAGGGTAATGTGGGCTGGGAGTTCCTGTTCAAATCTTTGCAGCAGAATTTTCTTTGAAGAACTGCCTTATTAAAACAAGCAAAAACTGAGTTGCAACAGTTGAGATGAGACATTTTGAAAGAGAGTTCAAATCGGACCAGGGAGAGATCGCTAAATTACTCAAACATGTTTACACGTTTATAGATTTGATTACCATAGACTGACTCTATGGACACAATAGTCCAAAGTACGCATCATATACACATTCCCACTTATATCACATCTATAACCTCTTTGTTTTCTGATGTTCTGTTTTTATGCCCCTGGGCAAGACACCTCATTGCGCTCTCCGACACCATATGGAGCATCGTGACACTGCCTGGGGTTTGAACCTTGTCCCTTCATCTCCTGTTGCGTCATTCCACAACAGTTACATGGACATTCAAACAGACATTCATTTTGTGTTGTCGTTTAGCTATTTACATAAGACTGGGAGTTAGCTCTGAACCACCTTTTGTTTGAATAACTTCATTTTATTTAAATATTAAGGCAGCTAAAGCAATAGACCTAGCACCCTGTCGCAAAATATAGCAGAGCTTAAGAGTCCAATGCTTTTATATAGCCTATTAGCAAGGAGCAGATTTTTTTTCATTCGTACCAAAATGACTACACAACGCTGCCGAATCCTTCATGTATCACCGATTAAGAAAATAAAATTGGCGGAGGAAGTAAGTAGAGAGAGGGGGCGATGAAAAGGAGAGTGAAGATTACTCAAACATGCACGAATCACTCTAAATACAACTTATTAAATGCAACAAATACAAATACAACAACGTAAATGAAAGGGAAACAACTATGACACGGCTAAAAGCTCTAAAAAGTTGATTTTGTACAATATGTCACCTCCCATAGAGCACGATGCATTTTGGGGAATTCAAACTGCCCCTGTTCGGCTGACAGGGCATCCACAGCTTTCACAAAGGTCAGGTTTTGTAGGGATTATTCTCTATTGTCACAACATGAACTTTAAGAAATATTTAAATCGTCAGAGCACATAAAAATGAAAGTTCTGAGCCCAATCTAGCGCCACTCTAGCAGCTATTGCCCTGATTGGTCAGAACTGATCACGCGGTCACGTTTCTGAAGTCACACAAGTGGGAGGTGCTAGGTATTCAGACATTTTTGGAGGCATTTTGCGTCACTGAGCTTAGGCCATTGAAAACAGCATGACGCCATCTTTGGTTTACCTTCCAGGTCTTGTTATACTTCCATGCTGCTAGCCCACTGTTTAGACAGAGTTTAGTCCTGGTTTAGTTCTGCTTTAGTCCTTGGCTTACTCCTGGTTTAATTCTGCTGCTAGTTCTATCATGATTTAGTCTCTAGGTTATTCCATAGTTATTCCCTCTTGTCTGATACTCCCAGAGACCAGTCAGGGTTCAGTCCTGGTTTAGTCCTGGTTAAGTTCTGGCTAAATTATTCTGGTTTAGTCATAGAATACAGCAATATTTTTCAACCTTTCTTTGTGTAAACACCACAGCACCTACTAAAACATTACCAATTGTACCATTTTGCAAAAAGAGAAAACAAATTTGGCACTGGTGAATGTTTTGCTTTTCATACAGCTTTAGAAGGTTGTTCAGAACACTTATGATACCTTGTTATGTGCTTGTGTTTCTCCATCAACTGAAATTGGGATTTATTTCAAGGTGCCCCTGGCTATACACCAGCACAATGGTTGAATGGTTGAGGGATTAGAGTATACCATGCTCAAGACCAGTTTTAGTCCTGGTCTAATTCCGGTTTAATCCTCTTCAAATTTCAGAGTTTGTTGTTGCTGTGGTCCCAGTTGGCATCTTCCAAATCTTATTAAACTTCCATGCTGCTACCATGTCCACTTCCCCGTCAATCTGGATCTTTGTAAAAGTCCACAATCTCTAAAACTGCAAGTTTGTTGCCCCTCACCTACCAGTATGGAGTTGGGTGGTGCATGCTGGGATTACGTGACATCTTCTCCAAAGCTCTATATACGCTCATTACAGTCCTCTATACACTGGACCACCATCTGAATGACCTCCCTGGTAACAGTGATGGATGGTCGATGGCTTTATCGAATCCGTGTTCTCCTAATGAAGCTCATCAGTGTCCATAAGCGCTGGTGTCCCATTAGACTGATCTGTCCAGGGTCCATCCATCAGGGACAGGGACAGGAGCTGGAGACGTCCCCTGACCTCTGACCTGTGAGGGACAATCCTGGATCAATCCTGGACAGACGGAGACGCGGAGGGCCCATGGTGTCCAGTGTCCTCCCTGCAGACGATGCTCGATATAGTCCCTGTGGGTGGTGCAGGCGAGAAGTATGGATCCGACGCTTATGGAGGGGAGAGCGGGGTTGCGGAGAGGAGAGAAC
>KN483113.1:65530-75558 GCA_000787095.1 Periophthalmodon schlosseri | reverse complement strand
GAAGAGCGGGTTTGAGGAGAGGAGAGACATGCACAGGAGGAGGGCTTGGTTTAGTCTTGGATTGGTTCTGTTTATGGTTCTGCTTTAGTCTCGGTTTGGTCATAGATTAAACTCAGTAACTAAATAACCAAAATGTACCAAAACTACATATTCAGAATATCACTTTGGAGTAACTATTCTGGTCCAGTTCCTCCTCATTTATGGTATTCAGAAATCAGAATACAGTTACTTTCCTATAATCAATATAATACATGCAGCATTTGAGCGTTCAAACTAAGCATCAGTCTTGGTAAGAATTTTTTTTTCCCTTTTCTAAATGATAAATGTATTACAAACTTGTACTACAAACATGTTACTGTTTTCATATTCATTTTTTCTCTGTACACACTATATCTCGCCTGGTGCCCAGAAGCAGGGCAATAATATCAGACCTGATGTAAAACTATGATAAATATTTACCACAGGTTCTTTCCCACCAAAACAAGTTAAAAAAAAGTACTTTTAATTTACTTTTTTTTAGTTTTTAACCATCTTATAACATGGTTCCCTCATCAAAAACATACCTGGAGTTTTATTTCACATCATTCACACTGGTTTCTCTAATCCTCTGTAAAAAAACCTTTTGCCTTTGAGCCTCAGGGAATGCACATTTTGAATTTTCCCAGGATTGTTGCCTCAAAGGTAGAAAGCTGACGCAGTTTGTAAGTCCAAAAATCACAGTCAGACTTGTTCAAAGCAATTCTGCCATCAAATCATGTTCATTACAACTGCATGCTTACATCAACATTGTGGGTTCGCGATTAACTATTTTTCCCCATGGTAATTCCCACTGTTGTCAGTAGATGGAGATCTATAAAAGTGTGATTTCATACATGGTCATCATTTGAAGTTCTAAAACATGAAATACCAAAACAAAAGTACTCCAGAGCATGTTTAAAGTCCAATAACAATACATATACTGTATAATATGTGCCCTTTAAATCCCTAAACCCTCCACTTGAGCTCAGCCACTGTCTCCATTGAGCCCCCAGTGCTGTCATGACGCCCTTTTGTCGGGAAAAACATCTCACACTTGAACGCCCCACGGCCCGTGAAAAGAGACATATGCTTCTTTTATGTGGAGATGAGAGCGCTTGGCCCAGGCACGTGCTCCATTAGCCCAGCACAAAGCCCCCCCCTCAGGCCAGACTAGACCAGGCCATACCAGGCTAAATGAGGCTCAGGCATGAATGGGTGTGTGGACTGACTCATCTCCTCACTGTAAAGGAGCATTCAGAGCTGCGTGTTCTGCTAGACTGACTTCTGTAGAGCTTTAGATCATGGTGTTATGTTGTTTTTACATAACAAGTAGGGATGTTATAAGACGGTTTATTTATGGTTTAGTCCTGGTTTAGTCCAGGTTTAGTTCAAGGTATACATGATTTAGTCCTAGATTATATCATGTTTAGACCATCTTTAGACCTGGTTTTATTCCTGGTCCATGTAAAGTCTGATCACCGCTGTTCTTAGACAGGGGTTAGTCCCAAGTTTAGTCCTAGGTTTAGTCCTTTGTTTAGTTCTAGGTTTAGTCCTTTGTTTAGTTCTAGGTTTAGTCCTTGGATTAGTCCTTGGTTTAGTCCTTGGTTTAGTCCCTGGTTGAACCCTGGTTTAATGCTGAACCTATCATAACCTGGTCTCTGATTTATTTCTGAGATATTCCCTCTTGCCTGATACTCTCAGAGACTAGTCAGGGTCCAGTCCTGGTTTTGTCCTGGTTAAATTCTGGTTTGTCCTTGTTTTATCTCATGATTTATTCCTGGTTTGGTTATTGGAATATTTTGCTTTTTCATACTGCTTCAGTGTTCAGAACACTAATGGTAAATTGTTTAAATACATGCTATGTTACACAGTGGTTGAAAAATGAAGGGACTGAGTATACCATGCTCAAGACCAGTTTTAATCCTGGTTTAATTCTAGTTTCTTATACATTAGTGAATATCTACACTTCGAGATCGATGAGGATCTCTTTTCATTCCAGAGGCTGTTGTTACCATGTTCCCAGTTGGCTGCTCTCACCAAGCAGATTTTTAACATTATATTTTTGGATTTTAACCAACTAAGAAGTGCAGCTTTTGAGGTTCAAGGGACGGACATTAAAGACCACGGGATTGCTTGAAATGAGTCCTTTCTGTATCCACAGCGTGATACGTGGTATCCACAGCAACCCTGCATGGAGCTAGTTAAGCTTTTTTCACTAAATGCGACAGAAGACGAGTTCACCTGGCTCCAGATGGAGGCTGCTGTGATGCTGCAGGACGCAGGGGAGGGACACTTTTGTCCAGAGGGCTGCTACTCTGCTCACACTGCCCTGACACTAGACCTACTGACCCGACCTGCTGCTGAGCTGCACTGAGACCTTTGACTGAGCTCATTTATGATCATTGTATTTTAACTGCTCTGTGAGCTTGAATTGTCCCTCTGGGATTAATAAAGTTATATTGATTGATAGAACAGCATAAGCATGTTACAGAATGAGCAATGGTTAAAATAAAATAAAAGCAGGACTTTCTCTTCGGGGAATGACATTTGGAGCACACTTCAGACGAGACTTTGAATATTTTCTGAATTTTAAATGCAACATGTCCAGAGGGGTGGCAGTTATCTGAAGTAGGTCACCCCCTCACGGCCCGCAGACAGGACCGGAGACGGTTTTTTGGGGCAGAACCCTCTGAAGGCTGCTCCTCTGAGAACACATGTCTTCACAACTCGGACCTGTGGGGATATGGAAATGTGATACAAATGAGCATAAAACTGGCTCCCAGACTGAATCCGTAATCTGCATTAGGAGTCTCTGTTTCTTGCGTCCCTGTGTCCGCATGTCTTCTTTGTCTCTGGGTCCAGATGTCCCCAGACTGGATCCGTAATCTGCATTAAGAGCTGTATGTCTCTGTGTTCACATGTCCTCTGCATCTCCATGTCCTCTGTGTGCTCTGTGTCTTCTGTGTCTCTGTGTCCACGTCCCCAGACTGGATCCATACCCTGCATTAGGAGCTGTATGACTCAGCAGAGGCCGGTCGATGAGAACTCAGAAGACTTTGGACGTTCTTGGGTTCGATATGTCCACCCGCTCTGACATTTGGAGACGCTCTTTGTTACATGTGGGAAACAGCAGGGGGCAGTGCTAACTCCACACCGCACTCAGGCTCCTGCACTTAGCCCCCCACGGAGAGGCTGCGGGTTCTATTCTGGGGAAGGCTGAGTGACAGTGTGTAAAAAGTGGATCTGCTCCACTCTCCTATATCCATACATGCATCCATACATTCACTGAAATATAAAGGGCTTAAAGTGAACTAGAATGCTGAAAAAAAAAAATGAAAAAGTCAATTTATTTATTTTTTTGCCTTTTGTTAAAGGCACTGTACCTGATTTTTACTGTCTTAAAAATGCAAAAAACACAACTAGTTCATTTTAAACAATTTGCAATGGTCCAAAGTTATTCCTCACTTACCGGATGCATTCTGAGCATCCTAGTTATTATAAGCACTTTTCACCACTTTCAGAGACCAGAGCAGAGTTTTGCTGTCACAATCATGCTAACAACTAGCCTGCTAATGGTGCAACTCCTGATTCAAACAATAAAACGCTCTATTCTTAGCTGCAGACCGCACACTGAGGTCTCGAAACTGGTCAACTACTGCTTAAAGATGCACTGCACAACCTTTCTGGGGGTGATTAGGCCACCTGCTTGTCTCCATGGCGATTGCTTTGCATGGACTGCTCAAAAAAAAAAAAGAAAAAAACAGATCTGACCTGCAACTTAAGATAAGATAATTCTTAATTGTCTCCCATGGGAGAAATGTGTCTTGGGACAGGGGGTCATGTGCTTTAACACAGAGAAAAGACGTCACAGCGACATAAGTCCAAACAAACACCATCCACCACTGAACAGAAATAAGAGGCCAAGTATAACCACGAGTAATACACCATCACCTTTAAGTCACTCTATAGGCACGCACTTCACACTCTTCTGTTCTATTAGTAATCACACACTCTCTAAGCCTATGTGCAGCTTTGATTGCTTGATCTGGTGATGGCGTCTGCTTGTCTCCATGGAGATAAACCGGTTTAATGGCAAACTCTGGAATGTTCCAGGTAAAATGTTATCATTTCCATAGAGACAAATGTGGCAGACCTTCCAACGGAATAGTTACACAGAGCACGGGCCTCATTCATGAAGTGTTCTTACAAACAAATTTATACTTAAAGACTTAGACTTACTTAGACAACTTAGACTCTCTTCCACTCTTCAAATCCAGACTCAAAACTCACCTGTTCAGACTGTCCTACCTCTTATAACCAATCACACATCTTTTATCAATCAGTTTTTTGTTATGTTTTCATTGTATTTATATGTTTTTTATCTTATTTTATCTTGTTCAGTGTCCTTGGGTGTTTTGAAAGGCGCTTATAAATAAAATGCATTATTATTATTATTACTTCTTATGAACATTTTAAAAAAACATTCATGAATAAGGCCCATTGTGGCTGAACTGTTGTGGAACGTATAAGGGATAAGTCAACAGCTTGTCTTTCAAACAAGGGAAGCTCTTTACATTTGTATACTTATCATAGCCTATTATTTAAGACATTGTGAACTGCCTTCTGTTACATTTGTATAGATATGTAATCGCATTTTAATAATTTAAATGAGAATGAGATCTAGTTTTACAATAGATCTCATTCTCACTTTAACTGCACAATAACCCTGCTTTGCAAGTAAGAAAGTCAGGAGTAAACCTATTTCATAATAACCATCGATTTCATGATTTTGCAATTTTTCAAAATCTTGATTATGAAAAACGGAAATTAATGAAATTAATCTGATTGACTGCTGAGCCCTAGTCAAAATGAATGAGATCTGATGTCGTTTAGAGGAGTAATCCAAATATGTCTCTGCCATGTGTTAGTCCCAGAGTGCTCCAGAGACACAACTCGAGTGTGCCCCCTATGGGTGGAGTTGTGCGTGTACTCCCTCTGGGGACTCAGGCTGTCTGCAGACGCTTTGTGCCTCTGGGAGTATCTGGACAAAAGTGTGACTAAAGCTGACATCTATGAGAACTACACACATGGGTAACCTTGGGGCTCAAACATTAGCATAGAGCTCACACATCAGCTTAAACCAGCCATTATGTAGTACCATATGATTACATGTGAGAAGCACCAAATATTCTTCATAAAAAAGGTTTGAAAAACATAATAATTTAATGTTTTTTTTTTCTTTTGTACTACACAAACAAATTGTCACAATAAAGAACAAAAATACTATAAAATACAAAATGTCAGTAATTCAAAACTATATTCAAAAGATCATAAAAGATTTTATTTTTTAATTCAAATCACACCTTAAAAGTGCCCTATACCTTTTTCTATTGGGGGGTTCACCACTAAGGAGATGTTATTGCTCTGCCAATGTTCCGCTGCATGGCATTAAAGTGACCTATCTTGTCTCATTATGAGCAGATTTTCCTCTCCATAGATCTGATCTGTAACTTGGTCTGGTGGCGTCACCTGATTATCTCAGTAGAACACAGTAATAACAGACAAAGTAGTAACATCTCCATGGAGACAAGTAGATAGCAGACTCTCATCAGAAAAGTTACATAGTACACCTTTAGCTTTTGTGGATGTGACTGTTTGCAGTGTGGTCCACAAATACCTTCAGTGGAGCTTCCAGATACACACACAGAGAGGCAGTGAGTGCACATGAGGTTAGAGTTGACCTGGTCTAGTCTGGTCCAGTCTGGTCCTCTCTCCAGGGAGCCTGACTCAGTTTCAGCCCAGGTCAGCTCATCGATCTTGGGTTATTTCTGCTCCGAGTCCAGGGACCCGCTCCTCCGCTCCAGTGTCACTCTGCCCTGCTAAAGTCAGACACCACTGAAATAGAACCAACCAGAGACCGGGAGAAAGAGCGGGACTGATAAAACTGTCAAATGAAAGTTTAAACCGCTAGAAAAAAAAGCTTTGTGCGTAAATTGTCTCTGTGTTTTGGATGAAATGTTCGGTGTTGATAACATAGGCAGAGGTATTCTATTTTAGAACTCAGCATTACTTCCTGTATTTTTGTACTTTTCTTCTCAAAAAGTAGCACAGTTAGACTGCCTGGCCAAAAAAAAGTTGCCACCTGGATTTAACTAAGCAAATTGGTACGAGTCTCCTATACAGGTCAGGTCTAGGTTCAGCAACAGTTTGTGCTCAAAGAATGAGGTCAGCTGACCACCTGAATATACTGAACGACCAGGTTATTCCATCAATGGATTTTTTCTTCCCTGATGGCACGGGCATATTCCAAGATGACAATGCCAGGATTCATCGGGCTCAAACTGTGAAAGAAGTGGTTCAGGGAGCATGAGACGTCACACATGGATTGGCCACCACAGAGTCCAGACCTTAACCCCGTCGAGACTCTTTGGGATGTGCTGGAGAAGGCTTTGCACAGCATCAGACTCTACCATCATCAATGCAAGATCTTGGTGAAAAATGAATGCAACACTGGGTGGAAATAAATCTTGTGACAATGCAGAAGCTTATCGAAAACAATTCTGTGCCGTAATCAAAGCTAAAAGCGGTCCAACGGAATATTAGAGTGTGTGACCTTTTTTTTGTGGCGACTTTTTTTTTGGCCAGGCAGTTTACTATCACACCAAACTACGTCATAATTAGAAAAACATAAAACCTCATATGCACTTTAAATCAGACCTATTGTGCTTATGTCTGCTATATAGTGTCAATCTATGACACCTATGGATCATTATGTTATAATTTGCACATTTTAAATCGCAATATTCATCTAAAATGACTTAATAAAAGAGACAAGCCCGCTGACTTCCAAAAACTGCAGTGCCCAATGGGAGCTGAAGTCGCCGTAAACGTCATCACAACAAAGTTGTGATGCTGTCAGACCCTTCTATGGATAACTGTAGATAACACTAGTGAGCTGTGGATTTTTTTCATTTCTAACAAAATAACTATGTGACGCTGTCAAGTCCTATACGTATTACAGATTAAGAAAATAAAATTGAAGAACTAAGTACAGAGCAGTGGGCGTATGCCGCTGAAAATGGGAGTTGATTGTCAATATGATGCCATGAAAATAAGCTATTAAAGATTGCTCAAACATGCACGAATCTCTCCAAATACAACTTCAGGTGAGTAAATGGTGAGAGGAGACAACTATAACATGCTCTGAAAAGTCAATTTTGCAGAACAGGCTTGCTTTAAAGCGTAAAATATCCTCTCTTCAAACTAAAATTTAAAAATGGTGTCTGATACACATCATATCTAACTCGCTGTTGAAAATGTATTAAAAAAAATTACAAAAAATAATGAATTAAAATCAGGTACAGGCCTTTAACAGTAATACTTATGCCAAATTAGGCTACTCTTAACTGAATTTTTTAGCTAATCTATGCACCTCTGATAATAACATGGTAAAGCTCCAAAACTATTGCCTCTGATCCAGAATCCTCTTGTCCAATACTTTACAATGATGTGAGTCTGGTCACTGATGAATTTCCCCGAGTTCAGATGGCCGTGATTGACAGGCGGATTAGCCAATCAGGGACAGGCATGGTCCATCCGTTTTAAAACAAATTAGGCTGCTTACAAGAATCAATGCGCGAAGCAGTAAACTCTGTTAATCTGAGGTGAGAGAAATGTCATTTTGTTCAAAATGATTCACATTTGTCACTGATATAACCAAATCTGATTGGACGGCCGTGTTAGAGCTGCTCTCCATGCGCATGCACATCCGCAGTATTACAGTAATGAAATGTTAAATATGTTTTGCATCTCTAATACCCTGGCCCTGTCTCTGTGCAGTGTGTAGTAGTATACAGTGTACCATCTGCCTGAGCTCTAATCAGCTCACAGTGCAGTCAGTGGTCAAACAGCAGAGCCCTGAGCGGCTTAGGCTCGGGCCCCTCCTCCCTCTGGTCACTCTCTCACCACAGGGCTAGACGATGTGACACCAGCTGACCGCTACATGCTAATAAGCCTGACCATTGGCTACTTTGTCCAGTGACTTATGAAATGGACTTTTAACTGTGCCATTATTCAGTTCACATTAAGTTAAATATTCCAAATGTATGTTGTACAGGTCCACACACAATTGTAGCACAGTCAAAATGGCTCAAATATTTTATTTTGTTTGGCACAAAGTGACTTTCATGCTTAAGGGGTTTATATGACAAATTCATAGCTGCATGAAATAAAACAAAACTCTGGCTGTAGTGGATTTTCCAAAGGCTTGTGCACTGGAGCACTGACTGTGGGAGGGCCTGCAGCAGTGTGCACTACACCAAAGTGCCCGACTCTCCAGGCCCCTGGCTCCGCTACAGGCCGGTGTGGGAGTCAGACTGCCCACATCAGCCTGGAGGAGATGGCCGTAGAAGCAACAATGTTGTCTTATAAACAGAAGGTTGACGGTTCAATCCTTGCTCCAAACCTAAAACACAGTAAATTAAATGTATTGGATTTATATAGTGCCTTTGAAGAAACCCAACTGATTCATGTATGTGCTCCTTACATACATTGACAGGGACACTGTTTGCATACTGCTGCTGCTGCTTCATTGGCACCTCCAACCACCAACACTCATGCACACACCACATTCAGGGTGGGTGAAGTGTCTTGCCTAAGGACACAACAACAGTTTCCAGTAGAGTCACTGGCACCCCACTGTGGCACGTGGTATTCCCAGCAGTCTCCTGTCCAAACACTAACCAGGCCCAGCCCTGTTTAGCTTCAGAGATCTGACCAGATCAGATTGGGCCTTGACGCGGAGGTATGGCCACAGTATTCAGATTGCTATATCAGGGATTTATTCAGAATCTATAGCAATTGTTTGCCTTCATAAGGCAAATTATACCAGTTACAACCAGTGCAAAGCTACTGTTGTTGTGTCCTTGGGCAAGACATTTTTTGCTTTGGTTTGTATCTGTTTTGCGTGTTTTTATATTGTCTTAAGACCTATTGTATTTGAGCCTGCTATATAGTTATAATCTATGACACCCGTGGATCATTATGTTAATTAATAATTAGCACATTTTAAATCGCAATATTCATCTAAAATGACTTAAAAAAAAAACCAAGTCTGCTGACTTCCATGGTGTGGTGCCCAATGGCTGTAAACGTCATCACAACAAAGCACTGCATGCTGTTGGTCCCTCCTATGGATAGCTGCAGATCACACTAGCCAGCTGCAGATTGTTTAAATTTGTACCAAAATCACTACACAATGCTGCCGAATCCTATGCATATCACTGATTAATAAAATAAAACTGGAGAACGAAGTAAGTACAGAGCAGAGGGCGTGTACTGGTGGCAGTGCTAATGGGAGTTGATCGGCAACATGCCGTCTTGAACATAGTCAATTAAAGACTGCTCAAACATGCACGAATCACTCCAAATACAACTTCAAGAGGGTAAATGAGAAGGCGAAACAACTAATGTAGTGGAGGCACAATATTTAACCGACCCACTATTGAGAATTTAACTCCAGAGAAGTGATGTATTTTGAGAATATTTATTGGTAGCCAGGCTCCGTTACATTACATTTACATTACATTACATTTTGATCAAACACAGTTAACTGATGAAACAATGAAGGCACATTAACTGTCCAACATGACACTCCCGCCGCTCTGCACCTGTGCCGTGGAGCTGAGTCACCATCAGCGCGCTCTGCCTGTACCGGTGTTATACCATGAAACTCCCCCCTGCCAAAATGTGCTGCCTCTCCTTTGCAAACCTTTTCTACACACGTTATCTGGGTAACATGAATAAAACGAGAATGTGAATGGCTGCTCCAAAGTTGACTAGTTTAATGTCAGGTTTTACGGGGTATCACGTCTTTAATCGATGTAAAAAACATATAAAATAGTACAAGACGTAATATGCTATCTTCGGGCCTGGTGCTGCAGAGAGGGGGGTGTGCCCTGTGCCGTGCGCGCCGCCCGCCTACCCACCACCCACCCGTCCACCCACCCACC